>ML781104.1:383943-413038 GCA_009831015.1 Picea engelmannii | reverse complement strand
TGATTCCCCTTTTGAAATTGCCCTTTATACGGGATTCTAGGTGCTTGGGTCTGGGATCTCTCCAAGGCGACAATCCTACTCATCATTTGCTCTTGATTCTTCATGATACCATCCATGGAGGCTTGTAACTTCGCTATACTGGCACAAAGATCTGAGGTAGGTTCGGCACTTTGGACTAACTTTGGCTTGGTGTCCATTTTTCCCCTTGGATTTGCAAAAGGCTCAATTTTGGACGAAAGGAGGTTTTCTTCAATCCTAGTAGCGAGCTCTTGGGCTTCTTGAATGGATTGGGGGTTTTTGTCCCTGAGGAGATACCCTAACTGACCATTGAAAGACTTGGTGTAAATATGAACAAGGTAGTCATCCTTCGGATGATGGCTTGCACGGATTTTTTGCAGTAAGGTTTCAAATCTAGTATGGAACTCCAGAATAGACTCATTTTCATATTTCGCAAGGTTATTCAGTCGGGTGAGGAGCATGTTAGGGTCTTCTTTGATACTCCATCTTTTGAGAAAGGCATCTTCAAGTTTGTCCATGGTTTTAATGCTTCCATCAGGGAGGCTCAGGTACCAACGCCTTGAGGCATCATAAAGAGTAGCGGAGAACAACTTCATGACTAACTCTTCAGCATCATCACTAATGGGATGAAGCTGAAAAAACGCCCAAAAGATGCTCATGTGCTCTTCGGCACTAATTGCATCAGTACCGATGAATTTGGGAAACCACTTCTCATACTTAGGTGGCATTTGCCTAGGGTAGCCTGGTATGGCTGACATGTCTAACGGTTTGAAAAGAGTAGATGACCATTGTCTTTGATTGTTGGTTGGGTTTGTTGTAGCGATATGAGAGTTAGACATGATTCTTAAAGGAAGGCTCTTCCCGAAGAGTGATTTGACAACCGGGGAGATCTTGGGAGACTTCCTTCTGAAAGACAAAGAAGGATTATTGAACCTCTTTTTGGTTTGTGGAGTCGCCAGATAGTTTACTTGAAACTATCAAAGAAAAGCGAAAACACCCTAGTGGAGTCGCCAGGTAAGCTTGTAAGATAAGGCTCTGAGGCAAGGCTTACCGAAAAGCTTTGTCGTTTGAGGAGAATTGACTCAGTGTTCCCTGGCAGCGACGCCAAAATGTTATCACACGATTTGTAGCTAGGAAGAAAGGCTATAAAATATAAAGCCAAAATGGCATAACAAGAACCTATCCCACCCAATGTCACCAAGATGGGATGGTTCTTTCTCTTTAGGGAGGTGAGGCCTAGAAGAGACGTCCCTGGTGACCTGAGGCTTTGAAGAGGCTAAAGGATAATCAGACAATGACAAGTTTCCCCCTTCACAGATCACCACCAAAACAGATAGTCCAGCTTATAGCCAACAAAGATAACCAAGTAGAATCTCTGCCCGAGAACAAAGCAACAATAAACTGATATATGCAGGCTTTGGTTTGTACTTCATATATATCAACGACTATCTGGTATTCAATATAAGCAATTTGAATATAAATATTGAYGGAGTCAATGTTTATCAATAACAATAAAGATCATGTCACTTCATCAATAATTATTAAAATGATGAGGCATTCAATGTAACAAACCAACACTTCAATTCACTTATGCCTAAATCACCATTCAATTGCTCAAAAGACAAAACGTTGTTGCATCAATGATATAATAGCAAAGAGTGACGTCAGCATTTAGGGTTAGTAGGGTTAGCTAGAGTTAGGATCAGTGTAGTTAGGGTTTAAGATTCAAAGGGTTTTGAGAGTTGTTTTGATCAATTTCACTTCAACGTTGAAGGTCTTGGGATCAATGCCTTCTAGGGTAAAATAGAGTCGAATTTAGTAGAGGACGCAAGGGTTGAAGGAGGACGGCTAAGGACTAGAGGGAAGAATTCTAAAGTGTTGCTATGGCAGGGCCTCAGAATCAAAACCCTAGAGGAGAGAGGCTCACTTCGGTGTTGCTAAAGCAAGGCCTCGTGCTCTCTCCTCCTTCCTTAGGTTGACTAGGCAAAAACGGCTAGCATAAAGATAAAATCAAGACAAGAGAGTGTAATGAGGGAGAGTGTTGCTACAGCAAGGCTCTATCATCAAACCCTAGAAGAAAAACGGCCCTAGGTGTAGATCACCTAGGCCTGGAACGTCTCCTCCTTCTTGATCTCTAGATGGTATGGCTAGCAAAGGAGAGGAAGAAAAAGGAGTGTATCTACGGCTAGGCTCTCTTCTTCTTCTTCAATGGCTGAAAATTTCTCTATCAGGGGACATGAGACAAGGACCTACTTGTGTGCTTGTCACCTGGGGTTTTAATTCAACAAATTATAAACATGTGCAAGAAAATAAGACTACAACCATTCATTTAAGAAGTTTTGCAGAAAAATACTTACAATTCATCAAGAAATAACCATGCAAACCCTAGTTGTAACACCTTCCTTCAAGAGAAACACCATAAAATGCCAAAAAATGTCTCCCTTCAACAAGTGTGCCTCACTTAATTAGCCAAATACCCAAGAGAGGGCGCAAATTTCAGACCTCCTTATGGAGTGAATGAGTGATGATGAAAAAATGAGAGTGAAAATCTCTCATTTATACAAAACCTTCACCTAATTTTACATTTTAGGTCAGATAAAAGGCCGACAAGGCCAAAATGTCAAATCATACTGGTTTTACATTAAATTGTCAAATTAAAAACCTAATTGAGCTATAAAGAGATAAGAAGCCCCTCTAAGGGAGGTGTTAGCCCCTTCTAGGGCAAATGGGGCATCCTGGAGCAAAACGTTAGCCCTCCTTGGGCTTCTCCAACCTACCACACGTGCCAATACTGCCCAGTCTGCCTCCCAAAAAGTCCACACTGCTGGATGACATCATGGCTATGATGGGTGACGTCCTAGGCCTTCCAAGGCCAACGTTCCACTGAAAAAGGGCAAATCCCCCTAGGTCAAGCTCTGTCGAGGTGCCTCTCGTGGAACGTCCTCTTCTTCTCCGGTGCAAGACATCGATCCATCTCTGTCTCGTCTCTGCCCCATGGTGGGGTCTCAGCATCCATATGATGGGCTCTTCAGCCCCATGGAGGTCTGAACTGATCATCTCACCATGTGTACCGGTCCAAATGGTACCTGTTCGTCGGGTATGGTCCTGCACATCAAAAGCTATGCCCTCCATGGGCTCATCAGTCACCGAGATAATAGCAATGTCAATCACATTTCATCATTAAAATTATTAAACACATGCATAAAATCCCTAATACATCAGTCAATAGCTCAAAGACGTTACACAAGCCTACAATACAGGTCTGGGGAAAAAGACAAGGCGTCCTATTGGGCTAGTGTCCACAGGAAAAGAAAAGTTCCCAGAAAGACCTCTTCCAAGCCATGTAAGTGGGTGGTGTGGTCAGGGGATGTCCAAGCATGTGGGTGCAATGATGGCCAAGGGTGCAAAGATGTTACCTGTGGTTGCCTTTGTAGAAGGCTAGCTGTCCCTGTCATGGATGCATTGTTTCCAAGCCCATTCTTGCCTTTATTCTTTTTATTTCTTTTTTCCTTTTATTTGTTTTTTTGTTCAAAAGCAATCAGGGGACACTGCCTTGGCATGGTGACCAGAGCTGACAACGTTACCCACAAGTACTTTCGCAGAGATGAGAAGGTTGGCTCGTGATGAGACCCCCTTTCCCTTGGCCATGCAACCAAGAGTCACTGCCCTGGCGTGGTAACCAGCTGGTGGCAATGTCATACTGCTAGGTACCCATGGACCTAATAGGTTGGCTCATGATGAGACCCCTATCCTCTGATTAGGTCTTGTTTTATTATTTTTTCGGGTCCCTCTTGTTTCTTGCTAAGAAGCTTTTTATTGCTTTCTCGAGGATCCTTGGGCGAAGCATCTCGAGGTTCATTTTTTAGGCTTTTATCTTTTACCAGCTTGCTTTTACCTTCTGGGCCTTTAGCCCCTTCTTCCCACGAGGTAAGGTGCAGTCCTAAAATAAGTCAACCCAATGCCTAGACAAGGGGAATGGGATAGGTGAGTGGGAAACGAGATGTAAGAGTGGTGCTATGATGGGAGCAGACAATGGCTTTTCAAAAACCCCCCCAGTGGCAAACCAAAACCTACAGACACATGCTTGTTAGGGCACCCTATCAATCCCCCCAAACATGGTCAAGTGAGCAAATGTAAGATCCAAGCATTTGTTAGAGATAAGAGGAATCAGATGCATATATTTAAAGGTTTCAATGATCAAAAGTGACACATACCATCATACCTAGACCAATTACCTCATGGAGCAAGAACCTCTTCTGATACAGGACCAATCCGATGGTGATGGATGTTGTTGCTGCTGTCAAGACAAAAAATGATGGGAGAAAAAAGATGGGCCCTTCAGGGCCATGCTCAGGTCAATCCTGCTCTCGGTACTCCATGTCTAGGACCTGTGGGCCTTGAGACATGATCTCCTAGTTATCCCTAAAAAGTGGGGATAACAGTCCCAACACTGAGCGTCACTATTGTAGTATTTGAGATTCAATGAGTGAGCCAAACAATGTAAAGGTGTGCAATTCTTATTCCACCTATTGATATGAATATCATGTATGGTGGTGAAAAAGATCTTTGTTGGTGTCCCATACTTAGGGGACTCATTCTATAAAATAATGGTCCTCATAGACTCAATCATGGAATCCCACCCCGCCTAAATCTCTCCTAGGATGGGCTTGCCTGTGTCTGCAAATCGTAACAAAGAGATGATGGCGTCCATGATCTTAATGGTAAGATCTACCCTCTCCCACCAAGCATCATCTAACACTATATCCTTGACCTTTTTTGAAGAAGCTTGATCTGTCTTTCTCCAAAAAGACCAAAACTCTAAAATAACCATGGACCCAAGAGCAAGCTTGACATCCCTCAACCTCTTAAGCATGATGAATGAGGAGGAAAACCGTGTATCTGCAATCTTCAACAATGATAGATGTGTGTACTTTTTATAGATTGTGAGAGCATTGGTATGGTTTTGTACAAAATTACAAATATGGCATGCATCCTCAATAAGACTTCCGATCCATGTCACATCTGAAGCAATGGATTTTAGTGCTAAATTCAAGGAACGAACAATGCAAGGTGTCCAAAATACTTGTGGATATTTAGCTTCCACAACCATGCTAGTAGCCTTGCAAACAAGTGCATTATCTGTAATAATTTGTACACAAGAATCAACACCTACATCTTCAATAACTTTAATGAACAACTCACCCATATAGTGTGCATCCTTGTATTTTCCAAGATCATCCACCGCTTTCAAGAAGACTGGTCCATTCAAGGAAGACACCATGAAGTTGATGAGAGGATGGCGTGTTGCATCTGTCCATTCATTTGAAACAATACTAACACCACATGAGGGCCAAGTTGCTTTAATAGGCTCTAGAATTTTATCCACCTGTCTCTTTGCCTTAACCAACAATGTGGTTCTAAGCTTCTCTGAACTAGGAGGCATGTACCCTGCTGGAGCCCCTTGAGCTAGACCTTGACACATCTCAATAAACAAAGGAGATTGTGCAACATTAAATGAGATGAAGTTGAGATAGAAAAAAACCCAATGGTAATATCCAACTCATCTCGCTTCTCTTGCTGAAATATCTTGTCCATTGGACCCATTGCAAGCCTCTTTTTTGTTGTTGCACTCCCACCCCCAAATGGGTAATTGGCATTGCCAGGTGGTTTCCTCAAGAATGGAAGAGGATCCTCATTCTTGGGTCTCCTAGATGTTGCTGCCACGATCCCTTCGCCAACATGTGCCTCTCTTTCCAATTCCCTTCATTTGGATTCATTCACTCCTTGACATGGTCCAAGTCCACGAGGTGTGCCCAATAAATGGCCCTTTACTCGGAAGTAGGTGCTTGTAAATTGATTCTTGCAAAAATTACCTCCCCCCTTTAACTTGGACTCGGGCCCTTAATGTCTTGTTACATACTTCCACAATGAATACTTTGAATCTTGAGCTTGTTGCCTTGCTAAAACATTGTGTTTTTCAACATTTGAAATTGTTGTTGCAGCCCCACTTCCAGCAGATGGAACACTAGCTAACCTAGTTAAAAATGAAGGAGAGGGGGCAACATTAGTGGGAAAATCCCTCCCTTTCTTTTGCTTTCTTTTTCTTTCTTCCAACTATCCTTGATGATTGAGCCATGGCTGCTATAGCAAAGTTCTTGGACTGCAGCTGTAAAAAAAAACTTGAATAATGGTGGGAAAATCCACTTGCTTGGCACTTGGAATCCCTTCTCACACTCCACTAAAGCCCTTTGTTGCACTCTAAATCACTTGCTGCTCCAACATATGGGACGAATGAGGCAAAAAAGAAGTGAGAAATCGCTTTTAAGGGTCGCGGACTCTCATTTTTGCGAGAGACATGTCCCTTTTTCACGACACGGAATTGGCACATGTCGGACACGTTGCAACTTCGTGTCTGGCACGTATTCAAACAAATTGTGTTGAACACGATGGACACGCGACACGTGGAGGGTTTAGGATGTGTCAAGTGACTTAGATTATTATATTATATTTAATTAGGCCCTATTGTGCCTTAGTAAAAGTCGGGCCTATTGTGCCTTGACAGTTAATTGTAAATTAAGAGGGTAAAGTGACAGGTCGGCCCAAACCTAATTATAGGCTGGCCGTACCACTATTTATAAGAGAGGTCAGTGCCTCATTTGGACACTCACACACACACTCAGCTCTACAGTGTGCAAGTCTTGGAGGAGACGCTACTACAACTAGGGGTGACGTCAAGGAGGGTTTTGGTCTATCTCTTGGTATTTCTTGGTTAAGTAGTGCGCTACTCTTCCTAGTGAAGGAGTAGAGGAGGATCTTTTGTTCGGTCTTTGGTCTATCTATATTGAGGAAGTTTTTGTTGAGTTTTCTCCCCCATGAGTGTTTCTCAGGATAATCTGTGCGTCTGTATTGTTTCTGTGATTGCCTCTCTTTCAATGATCTTATTTATGCAGCTAATTTGCTAAATGATTATAATAATAAAGAACTGTAACTGCTAGTTGTATAAGTAAAACTTCAATAACTTCAGCTTGAGGAGGCACACTTGTGAGAAGCAAGGACGCATGGGCATGAGGAGTTTCACCATTGGAGCGCAAGTTTCCATGAGGGCGCACTTGGTGTAGAGAGAGCGCACCATTTGGTTGAGGGCGCAATTGCTTGGGCAAGGAGAAAGGGGGCGCATCCACCTTGGAGAGAGGCGCGCTCACTAGCAGGCACAAGCAAAGGGCACAAAGGCACACCAAACAAGAGCCCAAACACCATCTAGCAGGCAAGCAAAGCTAAGGGGGGGCACAAGTCTTCTTCTAGCAGGCATAGAGAAAGAAGGAACTCTAAAGAAAACTTGAGATGAGTTGCTATTGTATCAAGTTCCATTGTTTCAATTTTGTGTTGTAGCATTTGCTTGAGATCTCCATAATACATCTACTCTCTTACTGGTTTTCCCCATGGAGGTTTTTCTAAGGTTATGTTGACCAAAAACACTTGTGTTCCTTTGTCATGGTTTGCTTATTTACTTATCAGTTGTACATGTTAAACATCCTATAGGGTATTTACTGCTTTTGTGGAGTATTATATGTGTTATTTTGGACAGCAAGAACCTCCTTATTAAATCCTTAAAACAGCATCTACAAAGGGGCAGCAAATCACTTCCTAAGGGGCAGATTTAGAGGGCAGAAATATCAGACCTGTTGGCTGTCCTAAACAGCATCAAAAACAGTCTGAAATTACCTTGAAATCAGTGCCCAACAAGAAGTCACATGACAAGCCTGTTGGGCAGCCTATAGGAACCTCAAAATTCTTTATGGTATCAGAGCCTAAGGGCACATGAGTTGGCTGATATAGTTGCAAACAGTTTGCATATTTTTCACTTGTTTGGAAGCTTCATTTACACACTAGAATTTTGTGTCTTGGAGATAGTTTTCTTCTTCACCTCACAGCAGTTAGCATCAGTATTGTTTGGTCAGATTAACATCAGTTTTTAGCATCAAATGGCAGCCATGTTGGTGGCAGGTTTGAGGGTGGAGGATAGGTTTGCGGGGGCAGGCAACTGGTCTCCGTGGAAGGCCAGGATAGTCTTGATCTTGGAGGAACTTGAGCTATGAGATATTGTAGAGTATCTTGTGGTACCTTCTACAGATGCAGTATTCATGGATGAGTTCCGGAAGAGGAACATCAAAGCCAATAGGACTATTCTTGATGTGGTCAAAGACCATATCATTCCTCACATTTCTGGTAAGGAGTTTGCATTTCAGATGTGGCAGTCATTACGCGATCTTTACCAAAGTCCTAACCAGAACCGGAAGATGGTGCTCCAGGAGAAGTTAAGGGGCACAAAGATGACGAAGACAAATTCAGTTACTTCATTCCTCACAAGATTTTCTCAGATTCGTGATGAGCTGGCAGCGATTGGCGAGATAGTAGATCCCTCAGAGTTGGTGAGGACAGCCTTAAATGGTTTTTCCAAACCTTGGGAGATTTTTGTACGAGGCATCATGGCGAGAGAGTATATGCCCAGTTGGAAGAGGCTCTAAGATGACTTTGTGGAGGAGAAGCTTAGAGTTGGCTCCGGATCTTCTAGTCAACAGCAAGGTGGGAATGTGATGAGGGTGATCTTGCTCTTTTGGCAAAGAGCAAGAAGAAGACCAAGCAAGGGCCCAAGGGTGGGGCCAAGCAGCGACAGCAACAAGGAGGTGAGCAATAGAAGGATATAAGCAAAGTGAAATACTTTGCTTGTAACTAGTTGGGGCACTATGTTGGACAATGTCCCAACAAGAAGAAGAAGAAGCAGGGTGGTACTGCAGTGACAGCTGAAGAGGACGTGTTTGCCTCTCAGTTTGAGAGAGAGTGTTCCTTGATAGTTTGTTGTTCGACAGTTGAGTCACCATCTAGCGTCTAGTACATTGACAGTTGAACATCTAGTCACATGTCAGGTGTGAGAGAGCACTTCACTGATCTCAGAGATACAAAGATCAAGTTCAAGATAGTGCTTGGAGATGACACCATAGTCAGAGTGGCTTGGCGTGGCACAATTTCCTTTCAGAGGGAGTTGATGTCACCCTTGGTGTTCATGGATGTATTGTATGTCTCGGGGTTGAAGAAGAATCTCATTTCAGTTTCCTCCATCCAGGATAGGGGGTTTGAGGTGTCCTTCAGAGGGATAGAGGTCCTCATTCACCCTAAGGGGTCCAATATCACTTCTGGCAGAGTGATTGGGACACGAGGGGAACCTGTATAGATTGCTTTTTCAGCCTTTGTATGCTTTGGCAACTAGCAGCAGCAACAGTCGGTTGTGTGAGCTATGGCATCGAAGGATGGCTCATTTGCATCATGGAGCTCTGAGATCGTTGAGAGAGATTGTGACAGGCTTGCCATAGTTCAGCATTGAGCATTAGGAGGTATGCAGAGGGTGTGCTCTTGAGAAGTACACTAAGACTGTCTTTCCCAGCAGTGAGAGTAGATCACCTAAGGTACTAGACTTGATACACACAGATGTGTGTGGACCCAGGTCACAAGTTTCCTTGGGTGGTTGTGAGTATTACATTACTTTCATTGATGACCACTCGAGGAAGACCTGGATCTATTTCCTGAAGACCAAGAATGAGGTCTTCAAGAGGTTCCAAGAGTTCAAACCTCTTGTGGAGAACCAAACAAGAAAGAAGATCAGGGTTTTGCAGTCGAACAATGGAGGTGAGTATACCTCCACGAAGTTTGCAGACTTATGTACCCAGCAAGGTATCAAAAGGCAGTTGATCGTTCCTTACAACCCGCAGCAGAATAGGGTTGCAGAGAGAAAGAACGGGGCCATAGTTGGTGCAGCAAGATCGATGTTGCATGATCAGGCACTGCCATTCTACTAATGGGCAGAGGCTTGTAGTATTGTAGTATATATGCAGGACAGGAGTCCCCATAGAGCTTTGGGGAGGAAGACTCATGAGGAGGCCTTCATTGGGAGTAGCCCTGATGTTGAACACCTACGCATATTTGGGTGCTTGACGTTCTCTCATGTCCTCAGAGAAGAGGACAAAGCTAGATCCCACAACAGAGAAGGGTATTCTAGTTGGATACTCAGAGGTCTCTAAGGCCTATCGGATCTACAGCACAAAGGAGAGTGGTGGTGAGAAGAGATGTCAAATTCGAGGAGGATAGAGCTTTAGGGAGATCTCTTGAGTTCAGAGATAGAGAGGAGGTCCCACAGATGTTGAGTGATGCATCGCAGGGTACACAGCCTCAAGTGTCAAGTACACTGAGTTCAGGGGTGACTAGTGCACCCAGGAAAGTTTTAGGTTCACAGTTGCCGAGTATACAGACAGTTGGTGTAGGTGCTTCAGGGTCATAGACTACTTTGCAAAGATCTGTGCATGAGACTCAGGGGCATGAGGAGACTAGTCCACGAGAGGTTACTTCAGGGAAGAAGAAACGAGATGGTTTCAGAAGACCCTGAAGGAAGCCAAGGAGTATGTTGGAGAGCCTCAGAGGTTGATGGGAGAGAGCAGGGCACCAGGGAGGTTTGGGTCCCACTTGGCTATGGTGATGAGCAGATCAGTTTCTGATCCCACTTCTGATGAGCAGGTTGCAAACATACTCACCGAGTCCTTCCCAAGGGGCAAAGATGTCTACTTCAAGGACAAGTTGGGAGTGGTGAGTAACACTTTCCTCGGTAAGTGGGAGTGTTGAGATTTGGGTACCTTGGAAAGTGATTCCCTTGTGTTTATGAGTCTTTAAACACAAAGGGGGAAATATTTGACCCTTACACTTTACTTTATGTTATAAAGTCACTTTGACTTTATAACATCATTAATGACAAAGTAATTTCAGTTATAAAGTCACTTTGATTTTATAAAGTCATTAATGAGGAAAAAGTAAACTATGGAAACTTAAGTGAAAAATGAGATCTAATCTCATCCATTCATTTTTGAGTTTGGCCTTAGATCTAATTTGGGCCATTGGTTTCCTAGGTTAGCCTAAGGATTAGGCTAAAGGAGGCAAAGGGGCAAAAGTGAGATTCATTTTGTTCACTTGAGAGAGTTGGGTGAATGTGAAGAGAGAAGAAGTGAGGGTTTGGAGAAGAAGAGAAGCTCAAGAGGGGGCGCACCATTGTTGAGGAGGAAGCTTCAGCTTTAGGAGGTGCACTTGTGAGAGGCAAGGGCGCATGGGCTTGAGGAGTTTCACCATTGGAGCGCAAGCTTCCATGAGGGTGCACTGGGTGTAAAGAGAGCGCACCATTTGGTTGAGGGTGCAATTGCTTGGGCAAGGAGAAAGGGGGCGCATCCACCTTGGAGAGTGGTGCACTCACTAGCAGGCACACCAAACAAGGGTGCAAACACCATCTAGCAGGCAACCAAAGCTAAGGGGGGGCGCAAGTCTTCTTCTAGCAGGCACAAAGAAATAAGGAACTCCAAAGCAAACTTGAGATGAGTTGCTATTGTATCAGGTTCCATTGTTTCATTTCTTTTTTATAGCAATTGCTTGAGATCTCCATAATACATTTGTTGTAACATTTGCTTGAGATTTTTAGGCATTTTATTGCAAATCAGGCAACTATTATTGCAGATTTGATGTATTACATTCCCTCGGGAGCTCATTGTTGAAGCCTCAAGGCATTTAGGCATACCACCAAGAGCAGAAATTGTTTGGCGCAATTTATAATTAATACAAGTTGTCAAAGGGATGATGACGTAGTTTGCATTTAGCATGCATACCAATGGCCAGACTAATATCACACCACTGTTGGAATTGTATTTATAAATAAGTTTCTACGTATAACTTCAAAGCAAAAAAATAAAATTATTAAACATAGGAAGATTACAATTCTTTCAATATACCATACACAACCACATCTATGGCAGTGGGTTTGATGCCTTTCCTGTTACGAATAAGGTAGGTATGGGTCCACAATGATTTTAATTGGCCTCTTTGCAGACACATGAAGGAATGCACACAGAAAAAACATGCACAAGGAAAGAAAGGAAAACATCTTCGAAATTTCTTCATCATAACTCCATACATTTTCAATAGTTGACATTTTTCAAGTTCCAGCATGTTCTTTCTACCTAGGTCTCATACAATATAGTGAAACAGAATTTTAAGACTGTCAGTACCCGCATAAGTTGTTGAACAAACAAAGTGAGGTCTCTTCCAGCAATAGGGATTGATTTAATGGCGCTTCCAATGACATAGCCATCTGCTACAGGTACAATGTGTGTAATCCCATCTCCAGCATCCACAACTACTCCAGTCATTTCACACTGCCAAAACAGACAGGAACGGTAGTGTGATGCTCAAGTCAACAAGGCCATACAACATAATAAATGAATAATTTTAGTGAAAGGAATGAACCCATAGTAGACAAGCAAGAATCATGGTTTACAACTCAAAAGGTAAAAGTCTTTATTACTATTTATTTCTGATTGGAAGTGCATTCTTCCAGACAAAATGCTCAAATCTGAGGATAATGGAAAGCAAAGACATGTGATATTATATCAAGAAATGAAAAGATCCCATGCAATGGTGCAAATGGATCAGAAAAGCTATCTCGAGAAATCACGTTCCTAAAAACTCCATTTTAATCTCTTCAGTGGTAACTAGGAAGCACAGATCTTACCCTATCTTCCCTTACAAGAATGACTTTACAACTTACATCCCTAGCTTAAAAGATAATTAGAATAAATGCAAGGATAACCGAGAAAAATAGCACACAGCCACATTACCAATAAAATATATGTCATCAAATGCTGATTGGGCATTACAAACCAAAATCAACTGAGTTAGCTAGATGCCTATTTTCACATGGTGTTTTCCCGTATGCCATAATACGTCAACACATGCACAAAACCTTGGCCCTAAAAGTATAAAAGAAGAGGCAGGATCTTAATTTACAACAAACTTCTTGATCTGTGTACTCTGTTAAAGAAAGGCAAACCATTGATCTCGGATGACTACAAAATACTTGCTTCTCAAACGCAGATATGCTAGATCTTCCAGGACTTTTTAGACTCGGAATTCCTCCTAAAAATGGTTTAGGTAACCAGATAACCTCCTATAGTTGCAAAAAGGCCTGTTGATTTGTGACCAGATTATTTAGGCATTATCATGAAAATTCACTGCAAAAAGAAACTTGTTGGATATTTAGACTCAGATTGGGTTGGCAATATCAAACATATGAAATCTACAATGAGCTATACTTTCAGCTTGGGACCTGGAACCACATTTTCATGCAGTAAAAGGTAGGTTACAGTGGTATTATCACCTGCAGCAGCTGAAAATAAGACTGCAAACAGCTCAGTGTGTGAAGTGGTTTAGTTCAGAAGAATCTCACAAGTTACAAAGTATTGGTTTATAATTGGAACCTACTCTCCTCTTTTGTAATAATCAAAGTTCTATTTCATGCTAGAACTGATCACCTGGAACTGCATCGTCATTTTCACAGGGGAAACTTCATACTGGAGAAGTGGAACTTCTGTACCTTAATACCAAGGTCAACTGGCAGATATATTTACCAAACCAAGGAGAAAAGAAAAGTATGAAAAGACAAGAGACACGTTGGGACTCGGGAGTTAAGGAGAACTAAATAATCATGAGGGGAGGTCTTAGAGTTTAATGTACGAAAAGATCGGAGACATGTTAGGAGTTAAGGAGAACTAATTATTTAATAATTGTAAGGGGAGGTGCTAGAGTGTAATGTCTATTTTGTTTTTCTTGTATTTGTTGGAGGCCATGTGCCACATCAACCAGTCATGTAGAGCCACATGTACTGTCACATCAGCATGTCATGTCAATAGAGCTAACTCAGCAAGGTGGCTTCTGGAAGGTTATAGGTGGGACAGCCGTCTAGAATATTTCTGCAGAGGAGGTTAAGGGACATTCTAGATTGTACTTTCACTTCCATTGTACTCATATATATAATATGTAACATGTATTTAGTGTGGGTAGGTGAGTGCCTTTGCTCCTGCCCAATTCTCTATGTTGTATCGTTCAAGGAGCAAATTGCTATGCTTGTTTAAGTAATAGTATGCTGTTCTCTTTTGTATATATTGACTCGAATAATATTTCTGTTCATGTTTGCATCTTCTATTGTTCTTGAATTTGTGATTGTTAGACATCAATGCTGCACTCACTCCTGCATATTATGCACAAATTCAAACAAGAAGAGCCTTTATCATTTCAAATACAAATTTTTTGAAAGGGCAGTAAATACACTAAACAAAACTGAAAACCATTCAAACTACAGTAATGTTAGACTTACCATATCATAATGGTTATGACATGTGACTGAAGTCACATGTCATAAAGTGATTGTGAGGGATTTCGGTACAAGACATTGTCTCCCTTGTATGTATTGACATCAAAGTTTTAAAAACCAGAATCAGCTGAGGGCCAAACTGAGACCAGACAAGGACTAGCGGACGGACTTGTTTTTGAACTGGTTTACAACAAAATACATAAAATATGGAAATTTTAACGTAAGTCCAAACCAGTAGACAAAATATGCAAAGGTTGCTCATGTATATAGCATGTAAGGGTGAATATAACAAAATGGCATCGATGCCATACATATCTAAAACAAAATAAGAAACACTGAGGCTGTAAATCACTCTAGAGTCCCAAAAAACAGCATGCTATAGGCTACAACCAATAACTACATATTTAATGATCCATCATCAAACTCATCCCCACTGCTGGGAATGGGATCCTTATCTACATCATCATAATCAAATATAGGATAAACCTATGCCTTGGATCCTACAAGGGTGCTTGGTGCTACTAATGGACCATCATTTAAGCTCATCAAACACTGTGGACTGTGCTAAAAATTTGTACTAAATATTGTTATAGAGTTGCTCTCACGGTATGTTGATCTGGAAACTAAACACACAAATTGATCTCTGCTTACAACATAAATTTGACAAGGCATTTTGGATATTAGTAATTTAGTATAATTCTTATCTTTGCAATGTTTTGATGTGTTCTTGCTCTAATTAAACCATATGAACAAATCGATGCTTAAATAAGTCCAGTGACCTCATAAAAACGTAAAACGTCACTTTCCATTTGTCATTGTTTTAAGGGTTTACACAGAGTCCAAATCTGCAGAGTTCAAGCTACCTCTAAAGCTGATGATAGATACTTAAAAGACTTAATAAATCTTGCTGGTTTGTTGCACTATTTACATAGTTCATTCCTCTATTTTGACCAGCATCTATGGATCTTACACTGGCTCTGTTTCTATGACTTCAGACTAAGGATTTAGGAAACTACCCTAGCCTAGGGGGAAACCCTAAAGTCAATTAAGCTAAGTCATTATAGATTAGAGTGGAAGTGTGAATTACCTTAAATTGATTAGCACAATTAACCCAAGAAACCAATCCTGTACTTCAAAGATGTTACAAAAAAATGTGACTTGGAGAGTTACAAAATGGTTTAGTGACAGGAAGCTCCATGGGGCACTTTATTACTTTACATGTCAGTCTACAGATGATAGATTTATAGCATTTAGCAACTAGACTCTAGAGTCTAGCACAGTTTAAACTTTATTGTTTTGGACCTTTCGATCTTCATAATTCAGTGCAGATGGCCTATTTTGTAATCATAACTATTTGGTCATGAGTCATGTTATTGTTGACAGTTGCTACATGACTGATTTCGTTCCATAACTTAATGGTCTACTTTCTATTATATGGCTTAAAAATTTGTATGTTGGTTTGTAAGTTTGTAATTGCTAGATTCTAGATGGTTGATGCTCAAATGATTAATCATTGATGTACTACGACTTACTACTGTGGATGCCATTTTAATGTTACAATGTACAAATATGCATGTTTTCATACATTCTGCAGCTAATTTGTCTTTCTGCATGTTTTTTTAATATAAACGCAATATATATAAAAATTTATATATATATATATAAAGACGCTTTTGGGACGCTTCACTTCCAAGGATTTTTGGAAAATGACGCTTCCCACGCTCCCGCTTCGTGCAACATTGCATCCACCCCAAGTCATCATCGTCAAATTCTAATAATTGTGTTTCCACTGCACATTGCGGGGAGGGATCAACATCATCCAAGATAATGGTATCTACATCATGTACTTTGTTCAACAACTGGTTGCGCCTCAGTCACACGAAGACAAGATCATTCAACTGTTGTTGTTCTAAACAGCTTCTCTTCTTCCTGTCCAAATATGCACAATGAACTTTCTTCACTACAGCTTCACAAACTCTAAATGTTCACAATCAATCAATAAGAGAGGTGTGAGGCAAATAGAGGAGGGCATCTATATATAACTAAATCTTAGGGTTTAGCGGGGTTGGGCCCTTTTTCGTTTTTTTCCTTTTATTTTTGGTCTTTTTTTCCATTTTGAGCGCACTCGATGGTAGTGGTCAGTTCATGATAGGAACTGACCAAACTGGCCAATTCAAAACTGAAACAACACACTAGCCCGATTCAATGGCTGAATCGACACCTTGACCCAATAAACCAATCAATTCTAGTGCGATCCAACCAATTTTCAAAACACTAATTAACCATTAGAGTAAATATGGGTCTAAAATGGGCCTCGTAAAAAAAAGTGTGGTTGATGAGTTGGAATTCAAAAACAAATAAAATTTCAAGAAATTGGGTCAATGATAATTGTTGAGTTGGAAGTTGGAACTTAGGAAATATGAGTAAAAAAGCCAATAAAAATTATTTGACTAATTTTTATGCTTTTCCTAAGTTAGACTTAGGCTAAAATTAAAAATGTTGATCTAGGTATTTATTAATTGTCTCCAGCATGCCTGGACACTTAGGCCTATGCCGAGACACCTTCCAAGCTACAATTTTGACATCCCACACACAAAGAATCATGTAACACCACCAACCTGTGATGCATGTGATGCCATACACAAATAACTCATGATGTTGTGAAGACTGCATGGAAATACAAGAGAAACCCAATGTTATGAAGACCTTACCTATACATTGTGAAGAGAGAACCCAAGATATTGGAAAGATTAAGATTTGCAAAGTAAGTCGGGCATGTACAAAAGAAAAGTGGTAGAGCATTGATAAAAAAGAATTGTAATTTCAAAATTGTTTGCAATTTTGGTGAGAACTTGCATGTCGATAGTCAAGAATAATGATTTTCTGAGAATAGAATAAAGTTATTTTTGTGATTGATTGCTAAGACAAACATAATGTCTTGTGTGTGTCAAATTGAGAGTTTTGTGCAAGTTTTGTTTTGATTACAGTAGTAACAATATAATTTATGAAAAAACAATAGTCGAATGATCGATTCAAGAAACTGTTAAATAATGGAGAGTCTAATGTCAATGTACTTTGGCATCAAAGATATGAGTATTTTCTTTTCCACATCCTATCCCTTCTACGTACGTTCAAGATGGTTGATGGCCTGACTAATATTCAAAAGACAATAGGAAGATGTAAGACATGCTCGGATAGAAAGTAGCACAAAGAATTTATTGCCACGCAAGTCGGTAGAGCGTTGGAGCTTGTACATGTCAAAGTTTGTGGTCTGACAAGAACACCATCACTATCAAGTGCAAGGTATTTTATGCTTCTTGTTGATCATTTTTTGCAAGAGGCATCGGCCTTCTTTATGAAGTAGGAGATAGATGCTTTAAATTCTTTTAGGAAGTTTAAGGCCAGGGTAGAAGATGAATGTGGTAGGAAGACAAGTGTAGAAGGTTGAGCAATCATCATGGGATGTTGTGCATGTACAACAAGAGGTAGAAGATATTGTGCAGGTAGCACAAGAGGTAAAAGAGCTCCCACAATTCACTAATGGAAAAGTTGGAAGGCTTGTTGGCGACATGAAGCTAGAGGAGATGGGCATATCCGAATTAGTCCTAGCCATGGAAAAACAAAATGATTGGTGAATGGATGTGAAGAGGTCACACAATTAGACACAAGTGGTTGTGGATCAGCGACAGGAATTGCAGGTTGCAAGTGTGGATGAGACTCCTTCCGGATTATGGTAAGGTTTAGAGGCCTGGTTCGTGAATTTTAGATTAGTTTTGTACCTAGGTGTGGAAGAGGATAGTTTCTGAAGTTGAAATCAGCTTCTACATCCATGGCATATAGGCTGATATTTTCAGCCAACATTGACTCATCTGGCTGAAGAGTCAATGAATGATCAAGTGGTTGGTGATAACATAAGATAAGATAATTTATTAATGTTCAACAAATGACCACAAAAGCAGGTCAATTGGTCAAAACTAAGTACATAAGTGGAAATATAATGTGGAAGTGCGAAAGCAACTACTAGAACAATACTGAAATCAAAAGAGACAAATAACTAAGAGTCTACCCAATGCTCTAGCGAATAATATCCTCTTGGGAGTGGCCAGGACTTAGAGGGCCAACTATATGATCTTGGGGTGGCATAAAATCAAAGGAGCCCAAATCTCCGAACATCCAAGACTGAGTGGAAGAAACTCCTAGTAGAATCCTAGCTACTCGAGTGACCCTAACAAGTGAGAGCTAGACAAGGGGCTTCCAACTCTAGGGCCATCTAGAACTAGTCTATCTTCCATGTTGGTAGGTGCATGTTCTATGTCCCAAAACAACAATTCCTCATGGGTTTCAAGGAGGTCAGTTGACCCCCTCTAGGGAAGGGATCAAGAGGTAACACGAGGTCACAGTAATCTAGAATTTGCAGTCACGTGCATCTCCACTTGTTGTTTAATGCCCCAATCAAACGAGACAACCAAGAAGTATGAAGTGGTCCTCCTAAAGGCCTCTGACTGGATGGGGCATGTAGACAGAGATGTGTCTAAATACTTCCCTCACGAAGAGTGTGAACAATCTCTGGTCAAGGTGGGGGAAAATGGTGGACAAGGAGCTCCTTAAAACCTAGAATAGACATTAGTATCTCCCTCTAATCTCATAATAAATGGAGCATCAAAATGAGATGCTCCTCCATATCTAGCTCCTATAGGTGACATAGCTAACAAACCATATCTAGTTGTAATAGGTGATGGTTTGTCTCAATCCAAAGTTTGTGGGAGCCCAAACAAAACAAACCAAGGGCAATTATAAGTGTGTGGATCCAATGTCTACGTGTGTATGAAGGTTGGATGATAAGGCCATCTCTCAACTTGAGGAAGTGCTCAACATAGAAGGCCATCTTTAGGTTAAGAACTTCCAAGTTCCGAAGGCATTGTTATCGCACAAGTTGTAGGTTGGGCAAAGCCCGACCCAACCACCAAAATGGCGACAAGTTAGAGAGCCTACCCGCTGTCACCTTAGGCAAGTGTTTTTGTCACTTTAGAGGTGAGGTAGTCACCTCCAGGGGGGAATCTTGGTGACTCTAGGGGGCATTGAGACAGAAAATAAGATGTATGAATGGATGCCCCTAAAGTTCAAGTTTCTAAATGGAAAAGGGAACTTGGAAATGAGTCTTGAGGGTTGCTTAATGCTTTGAGTGACTTGCCAAGAGAAAATACCTGCCCGAGACACAAGGAAAACCAAATATACGATGCAATATGTTAGGTGGACAAGCAAGTTAAATTTGTTGTCCCTAATTGCAGCAAAAATCACCGATATATATCAGCATGTAAAAGATAATAAGAGCTGCAAAATAAGTGCTAAAGTCTAGTTGAATAAGCAAGAGATATGCTAGTAAAGACTAGTTCAACTCAAGAATGAAAGAGCAAGATTTTGGCATAAAAGCAAAGTTGCAACGAAAAATTACTGCAATGATATTTATCAGCTTTATGGCTGTAGCAAACCAAGCCTTATAACAGAAAATTTAACCAACAAAAATAACACTTAGTTAGCCCAAAAAGTGCACTAGGGTTAGTAGTTTGTTAGAGAGAAGTTATAACTGATTTCTAGGGTTAGTTTAGGAGTTATATAGGTCTAGAGGGTTAGATCTCCGCAGCCCTAATGGTTGCAGGTTAGTTTTATTACAGCAACAAGTTTTAGAGGATGAAAGGGGACGTCTCAATGAGGCAAGATAGCCTAAGGCTCAAAGAACAATATTCAAATGAGGGAACTTCAAGACTTCAACTTTTCACGTTTACCAATGCAATGTTTTATTTCTCCAATGCAACGACTAGTGCCTTTGATTAATGGGTTGATGGGTTCAAAAGTAAAGAGCTAGAGCTACTACTTCCTTGGGAGTATAAATCCTCTTATTCCCCAAGGCAAGCAACCTAGCTAGGGTTTAAACAAAGGGGTGTAAGTCCTTATACTTCCTTAGCAAACCCTTGCAAACAATAATTCTATGATTAAATTTATGGTGGAGCTAAAGTAGGGGTGTATGCACTTATACTCCCTACTTAGCCTTAGCAACAATCAACCTTGAGCTTGAATTACAAATGATAGCAACAAGTAAAATACATTACCAATCCAAATAGCAACAAGATAAACCGTAACATGCCAAGATAAACCACCACAATAGCTAGAAAAAGACCTCCAAGAGCTAGTGCATCATCATCATGTAATCCATAACCAAAGAAGGTACCATACCATAGCACAAGAGAACAAAAAGCTTCAAGGTAGCAAAAATTTCAGTCCTTAGCTCTTCACAATGGGAGAGTTATGATTCAAAATGAGATTTCATGATCTCTATTTATACAAAATGTCTATCACATAGTTTGTCCACTTAGCAATGGTAAAACATAAGATAAAGGGTCACAACACTTATCTTACCCCTTGCATCAAAATAATATTAAACAATTCATCTTAAAATTCACTTTTACACAAAAGAAACCCTAGAACAAGGTGACTTCACTCCTTTAGGGGACGTTTTGGCACTTGAGCAAGTCGTTGGAGAAGATGTGGAAGTCGTTGGGGCTCTTTGAGCCTCCTCGTCATGTGTTAAGCCTTCTCCATGCCTCATCCGGTGAAAATATGCCAAGTGTCAATGTGCAATCACTCCATCACCATCAAACCCCCTCAAGCATGACGTCAACCCTCAAAAGATGATGTTTTGCCTCTCCTAGGTAAATCGTCTGGGTGCTAGGGGCTAGATAAGATCCTCCATGATGTCAAGTATGCCTCCAAAGGCATCTCTCAGTGATCCGATGTGAGGGCATACCACATCCAACCTGTGGGCTCCTTGCCCCGTGGAAGCCCAAGCTAGGCTTGTTCTCCCAAAACTGGCCACCAAGCAAGGTCCTGCAAAACAAAAAGGTACGCCCTCCAAAGATCTCAAGTCAAAGATATCATGATAAGTATAAACTGTTAAATTTGGCAGCATCAACAGTCATTCTCCAATGAGAGGCCATCTGGGCCACCCTGAGGCTAGCCAGGGAGATTTGGAGAATCAACCAGTCTTGTGAGGTATTGAAAAAAGCCAGGAGGAATGTACAACCTCTGTGAGTCAAACCAAAAGTCAAGATGAACAAGATGCTATATGATCTTGTGAGTCAAGATGTAAGTCTAATGCAAAAGTCAGGGGGAACATACAACCTCTATGAGCATAGACAGTGTAGTGAAAAAGTTAGGGGGAGCGTACAACCTCTGTGAGCATAGACAAACTAGTGCAAAAGTCAAGGGGAACGTACAACCTCTGTGAACCTAGTCAAGCCTTGTGAGCCATGAGCAAAAGTCAAGGCATCTAGCAAAAGTTAGGTTGAACATAAAATTCCTATTAGAAACTAACAATCTTCCTGATATTGCAAATGATGTAAATGTATTGATCTAGTGCGTTGGCATGTGTAACACTATCCACCATGAAGAAATTCGAATTGCCATGTATAAGAGTCAAGTTGAATGAGTTGTTAAACTCAAATTGTAAAAGGTCAAGTTGTAAAAGTCGAGTTTCATAAAGTTGCATAAAGTTGCATAGTTGCATGTTGCATGCATGCATGTCATGTGCATGCTGAGTCAAGGGCGAGTTGTATTCCTAACTGAAGTGTAAAGTCAAGTTCTAAATTCGAACTAAAGTGTAAAGCTGAGTTATGACAAGCATGCAATCAAACTTCTAATTCGAGCCCTCTCCCCTCTACCTCTCCACTCCTTTATAAGCAGAGGTCGACCCCTCATTCTTTACATCAGGTTATGCAGTGTGAGGGTTGGTATATAGAGCTGAGATATATCAGTTTAGAAGGCTGCATATATCAGTCTTAGAAGGCAGCGTATCTACCTCTAAGAAGGCAGCGCATATCAGTTTTAGAAGGCTGCATATATCAGTCTTAAAGGGCAGCAAAATACACCAACAGTGCTGGTGTATATCAGTCCAGTAAAAGACAGCAACAGTGCTGGGTTTTATCAGCAGCAAAAGACAGCGACAGTGCTGGTACATTTCAGCAAAGAAAGGACAGCAAGGTGTTGTTGTACGTACAAGTCATACAGTCAGGTCTAAGTGTCTTTGGCAAGCTCTTTAAGAGCAGAATTTCATAGTGGATATTTGTAAGTGATCATACATTATTAATACAATAAAAGAAGATTGTTTGCTGGGGTTTTTCTCCCTGTATAGGGTTTCCCCAAGGTACATGTGTTGTGATCTTGCATGCTAGTAAATTCTTATGATTATTGTTGTTCTGGTTTATGAATGATGTTAAGCTAAGTTCAAAGTACAGACAGAATTTAAAAAATCACTTACAGTTTACAATCAAGCTCAAAATTTAATATAAACCACGTCTAATAAGCAAGGCACCTAAACATGTGCATCAAAACTACCTCATCAAATTAAACAAAAGCTCAAAACCCTATACAATTGACTAAGTTTAAGTATGGGAGGGGTGTCATAAAGGTCCTATTGGGTAGACCAAAACCCTCAAGTAGGGGATGCTCCCAAGGATGGCCTTTCAAGGTTATGTAGTGGATGATGAGGTGGAAGGGGTTGAGACTTAATAGGTCGTTGAGTTTCATGACATACAAGTGCTCGTATTATCTCATTCATGGGTGCCTTTGTAGAGGGTGTGTGGCACCTTCGTTTGCAATGCATTTTTTCCAAGACCATCTTCTTGCCATTCATTATTTCTTTCATGTTTTAAGGAACGAGTTTAAGGCCATTGTCCTGGCGTTGTGTCCAGATAATGACAATGTCACTTACAAATACCTTGCGGAAATGAGAAGGTTGGCTCGTGATGAGACCCCCTTTCTCTTAGTTGTGTAACTGAGAACCACTACCCTGGCTTGGTGACCAGTGGTGGTAATGTCATACCGCTAAATACCCATGATCATGATAGGTCGGCTTGTGATGAGACCTCCTATCCTCCAACTAACCCCTTAAGCGTTCATTATCATTTATTCTTGTAGGTCCCCCTTTTCTTACAAAGAAGCGTTTCATTGCTTTCTCAGGGATCCCTGGGCGAAGCATATGGAAGGTTAATATCTAGGCTTTTATCTTTTTAGCCAACAACAATCCCTCTGGGCCTTCAGCCCCTTCTTCCCATGAAATGAGGTACATGTCCTTCTTGGATCAGTAAAGTCAAAGGACCTAGAAGAGGACAGTATGATGGGAATGTAATGAGTGGAAAGTGGTATGTATGGTCGGGAATGGTACAACAACCCCTCAAGAGACCCCTAGTTGCAAACCGTTCCCAAAGGTTGGCCACTTACTAGGAAATCTATGACACTCACCAAGGTGAAACAGGGCCAAAGGCATAATGTCCACGCAAACGTTCTATAATCAAAAGTAGCTTAAATACAACATGTTCAAATGCCTTAAATATTAGGGTGATTACCTACCACAATACCTGACTTGTATCGCATGGAGCAAGACCCTTCTACCTTCCAGAAGCTAGCTGGTGTGGTGGATGTGCTGACAATGGATCAAATGTGGTGATGGAGCAGGCTTCTTTATGTGCAAGTGGACATTGTTGGTCATGTAGTCTCTCGACACTCCATATCTGCAACCTGAGGGCCTCGAGACATGATCTCCTTAGTTATCCCACAAAACAGGGATAACAAGCATGATCCAAGTGACCTGGATATACTATCTATAAATGTCCTCTCTAATGGCCCAATCCAGGTCCTACGTAGATGGCAAGAGGTGACCTAGTATGTCTAGGGACTACCTGAAAGGGAGAAGACAATTTGCAGAGATGGCCACTAACTAAAGTAACCGAGAGACCTCTAAAAACCAACATCGAGCATGTAGTGGATACCATCCAAGGCAATGGCCTATGAGGAACAAAGTGTTAAAGCAGGGATGCCTCTCTCGCCTTAAGGCCCACCCCCAAAAAGTCCTAACTTTGTGAAGGATCGACACCAATTAGAAAATGGTCACAAGGCACAGAGGCTAGACCCTAAACTCCACCTAAACAATGGGTTGGGAGACCATCTACTCTTATTGGATGATGCACCTAAGAAAAAGGGCTCGGAGTCTAGACTCTCTTTGACTTAATCCAATCAATTGGAAGCATACTCGATCCCCAAATCTCAGAACCAAAGAGAACTATGGGCCTAATGATCATGTCCAAGAGGTGCGTATTGGACGAGATACCCTGGAAATTGTTATGGAAACATTGCCTCTCAAAAAGGGTAAAGGCGTTGTATCCCTTGCTAAGTCGAGGCTTGAGGGCATGTCGCATACCTAAACAAGGCTCTTCGCATTGAAAGTGGAAATGGTAAAAAGAAATAATACGCTTCGACGCAAAGAAGATCATAACCTTCGTTTTACCCAAGTTGAACATCAATTGTCGGAGGTCACGGAAGCTAGACAAAGCATTGATCTATCTCTAGACGACCCTTAGGAGAGGAGGCCACGAGGCTTAAGAATCAACAAAAAAAAGCAAAGATATCAACACATGGTGTAAAAGACAACCATCATCGTCATAAATATGCTCTTAGAGAAAAGACTAGCTAATCAATGTAAATCCCAGAACGAGTCAAAGAGAGAGGGCATCCCATCTAAACCTCGATGGTCCTTCAAATGAAGTCTGAAACATCATGAATTATATGGAGGTGACCAAGAACCAACTAATGGAGTCTCATGATGGTAGTCAAGAGTGACTCCAAAATGCCAATGTTGTAGAGCCTCTAAAACAAGGTCTCTCTTGTGACCATGTTGAACACTTTCCAATTGTCCACAAAGCAACAAAAGAATTTCGAAGAGTAATGACAAGTAGCCTCAATAATGGCATTGAGTGTGAAAATGTGGCCAGCAGTCTTGTACTTCGAGCATAACATTAGTTGTTTATTGCCCCTAAGATGCCTACTATCAAGCTCCTCCAAAATCCATAAGTGAAGAACTATAGCATAAATCTTGGAGAAATTGTGTCCAATCATAATGGTTATGTAGTTATTCCAATCTGAGATGTGCCCCGATTTAAGGATCGTGTGGATGATGTGTTGGGAGCAAGCATAGGGGAAACCAAAGCGAACAAAATGATTAAACAAATTGGCTATGTGTGGAGTGAATACCATGCTCAAGAAACTTGGCTTGAAAGCATTCCTCGTCAACTTCACTGCTAGTGCTCATAACTCTAACTGCACCATTAATGTCGTCAAAGGATAAAAAATGACAAGAGGAGGAGGGATGCAATAAGGATAGACCTTGAGCAGGGACAACATAAAGGTAGGTTGTATGAGCGAACATGCACTAGTCTAAATCCAGGGGTGAAGCGAAGTGTCTAGGGAGAAGGGTGCACCAAAAGGATTTTGGGAAGCGCTAGAGGGTTGCACATAGTTCACGCTTCCGCAATGAAAGGAAAGCCTCCATACAACACGCTGAAAGAAATTTTTCTTCGACCCATCAACAAATAAAATATCGCTCAACTCAAGAAGATCACATGATGGCATTCGGAATGAAATGGAGCCCATTCTTCTCATAAGATATGTAGCATTGTCGTCGAACTCCACACTCATGGTCTCTCTTGCTCCTAAAGACTGTCGAATAGTCTCTTGTCATAAGTCATATGTCTCGATGTCTCACTGTAGACATACCATCCAGCACTAGACAGTGTTAGAAGATAAACAAGAGATCATGGAGAAGGTGGTCTTAAATTGAGATGAACTCTCATCTACACCTGCAACAATACCATCTGCAACTTGTTTGGCCTTCCCTTTCTCTTTCGACATTAGTCAGCATAATGTCTTGTCTTATGACATCAGAAACACATCACCTTACTCAAGTCCTTCCCTATCCCAGAGCCTTCCTTCTTGTAGCTTTTCTTGCTACCCTTTGTCCTCTCAATGAGAGCAATCACTTTTGTTTCCTCTCGTTGCACTAAACATGACTACAACCTGATCTCTTCTTGCACAAGGTCATCCCAGAGCTTCGTAGAGGTTGGCAATGTCTCCCAAGCATAGACAACCTGAACAAAAGGCCTCAAAGATGGTAAAAGTCCATTCAAGGCAATGGAAACGAACTCATTGTCTTCCACCTTCATCCCAATGGCACTCAACTAGTCTCTCAACTTTGTGATCATGGCCATGTAGCTCACCACATTATCTGTCCTGCTCATGCAGATGGTTGAAAGCTTGTTTTGCAAGAGCATTTGCCAAGAAACACAAGAACTTTGAAATAAACAAATCAAAGCTTCAAACATCTTACTGATAGTCTTGTCTGCAATGTGAAAAATCAAGCGATCCTTCACAAAATCAAGAATCCTTCTCTTTGTGTTAGAATACACACGAATGGAGATCAGCGTGATATACATTTTATTAATATGACACACATAAATACATGATCTATGACCTTTGGATTCGTCTACCAAGAGGTCTCTTGGACTCCCGATGACAATTCCTATTTACTTGAGACTTTTCATATTTATTTTCAAGTAAATAATACAAAATACCATAACCCTAACGGATTAGGTTTCCAACATTCCCCCCCCCCCTTAGTCCGAAAGGGGTGTATGTGAATCCAAGCAGAGCATTGAAATTTGGAAGAGGACAGCTACCAATGGTTGACTCTGCTTTCTGAATCTGGTAGTTTTGGGATGACCACAAACCAAAAGTCTAGCAGAAGATGATGTCTTCTACTAAATGGTGGTTTAAGGATGACCACAAACTCTAGAACTTGGCTCTGAGGCTCAATGGTTCCCAAAACACTTCCTAATTTAGCAAGACGATGATGTCTCCTACTAATTGGAAGTGCTCTCGAATGGTGGTTTAAAGATGACCACGAACTGATGTCTTGCAGAAGCTGTAAGTCTTCTACTAAATGGTGGTTTAAGGAAAACCACAAACCAAATCATGCTAATGGAATATGACTCTGACTCTAGTTCGCTTGTTCTTGCTCGATTGATAGGACTTAGAAACTTGAAGGCCAATTGTCAATCACTGATATTATTCCCCCATGTCAAATACACAGTGGGAAGATGAAAAGCCTTCCGCTGCAAGATGTGTCAATACTCGAGAATGAACTCTTCGATATGACAAATATATCTTCTTGGTTGTTGATGACCATGGCCAAGAAGTGATCCACCCATAGTGATTCTTTATTCTTGCAGGTTTCTTACGTTTGAAACATATGTCTGAAGGATGATTATGATTTCCACAATGCTCACAAGGATGAAGATCAAAACATTGATCCTCCATCTAGCCAACTCGATGATAATGTTGGCATTTAGGAATTTGATCTTGAACTGGAGCATGTGAAGATGAATTTTCTTGAAGGAATTCAACACTCTGGAATTCGATTGGTTTGGAATAATTTGGAATGTGAGAGTTCACTTCTGTTTTGTATCCAAGACCTGTTATGTGCTTATTGTTAATGATTTCTTCCCAAGGTCTGATGACGAGCTTGGAAAGTGCAAGCAGAACTTGTTTATGACAAACTTCATCTTCATTTGAATCTGCTTCTGAAGTGGCACCACTGATTTGATTATCTACTAGTTGCTGATAGGAATCATTCTCAAATTCAAAAAGGGAATTGTTATGAACAAGGACTAGTTCAGAATGTTGATTCTTTTGTTGTATTTCATCTTGTTTGAGTTGTGATTCAAGCTGGAGAAATTTGATTTTGTCCTGTGAATCTTTTAAACAAGTTAGAACATAAGTGAGAGTTTCTTTGTCAATTGTGATAGTATTGTCAACAATGGAGAGTACTAGAGTGTTTAGTAACTCTAATAATTCATCAATTTGAACCATTTAAAGACTAACTTGGACCTCAAAGGGTTTCTTGCAACTCCACCTTTTAACAATCAGACTCAACAAATGGAGCGTGTCGGCTTCTATAGAAAATGCACCCGTTTACAATGTAATTCAACTTAATTTCAACAAAGTAAAAGTAAACTTACAAAAAGACTATTTGCAAGTTTCTGGAGTTGAATTGATCTTCAACACTGAATGTGCCATCGATGCTTTGAGTCTATTGGGCTCTGATCTTCTATTGTACAAAGAAATACAAGGGTGTTAGATGGTGACAAACCACAAGTGGCATCATGTTCCTACATCTGCATCTTTTGGGCATGCATCCCTTGATTATTTTTTCCAAAGCCTATACTTACAAGGAGGATGAGGACGACCTTCCATGATCCCTTTTCTAAAAATTGATCCCTTCTTTCAAATAATCATAACACTTCAAATTCTACGAGGTCAAATCTAGTATGGCAAGAAATGAGGGAGCATTTTTCGATTGGAAAAACTCTCGAATGCACGAAAAAACTCACACAGAGATTTACTTCGCAGCTATTGAAATTAGTGCAGCTGCAAGAGCCATTCTCCAGAGAATAGCTAAGACCCTAGCTGAGATCTAGGGCATAAGACCCTAGCTAAGATCTAGGGCATAAGACCCTAGCTAAGATCTAGGGCCCCCAATGCACTCCTGGGGTTTCTTGGTTTGGGACCAAGCAGTTAAAGCCATGGCAAAAGACCCTAGTGAGGGCCCCCAGTATATTGTTGGGGTTCTTGGTCAAGGACCAAGCAGTAAGTCCCTAGATGTGTTCTAGGGCCCCTGGATGTGGTCCAGGGAATCCTTGCTCGGTGCTTGGATTGATCCTTGGATGTGTTCCTTGGTGGTTGATGATATAAGTCCCTAGATGTGTTCTAGGCAATGTTACAAGAACCGAACCGGTTGACCCCAAAAACCGGAACCAGAAAAAAACCGGAAAAAAACCGAATCAAAAAACCGGTCACTAAAAATACATAAAATATTCAATTTTTTGAAAAACAAATACATATTCATGTGCATCCATGTGAATCTTTGTCTTTCCCTTCAACCACTCTTCTCTCTGCCCAGTG
>ML781104.1:351267-370747 GCA_009831015.1 Picea engelmannii | reverse complement strand
TCTTTTGGATGAAGTAGTTGAGGAGGTGGGGGTGCAGAATGTTGTACAGGTTATCACAGATAATGCCGCAAATTATGTTGCAGCTGGAAGGATGTTAGAGGAGAAGCATCGTACCATTTGGTGGACTCCATGTGCAGCCCATTATTTGGACCTCATGCTTGAGGATATTGGAAAAATTGAATGGGTGAAAAAAACAGTGGAACAAGGTAAAAGCATAACAAGGTACATTTACAACCACTCATGGGTTTTGAACCTTATGAGAAAAAACATTGATGGAAGAGAGCTTGTCAGGTCAGCGATCACACGTTTTGCAACGAATTTTCTTACGTTGCAATCCATGATTGACCAAAAAGCCAACCGGAGGAAGATGTTCTCTTGTGATGAGTGGAATGTATCTCAATGGAGCAAGAAGGCCGAAGGCAAAGAAATTGTTGAAAAAGTGTATGAGAAAGCATTTTGGAAAAGGGCAGAGGAGATAGTGCTATTTAGTGCGCCTCTTGTGAAAGTCTTGAGAATGATGGATGGTGATAAACCAGCGATGGGTTTTGTTTATGAGGCCATGGATCAGGCCAAGGAGGCAATAAAGGAAGCATATCAGGGTAAAAGGAAAAAGTATCTTCCTTTGTGAAGAATCATTGATGAAAGATGAAATAAACAACTCCATAGGCCTTTACATGTTGCAGGATATTACTTAAATCCCAGGTAAGTAGTAAGTAATTTCAAAGTTTTTAAGAGATATTATTAAATTTTAATTTGCAAATGTTTAAACTTTAGCTAATGTTTCAAAGTTCAAACTCATTGACTCTTAAGTTTTAACTCTTTGAAAGGTACCATTACACAAAAGATTTTGAAGCACATGGGGAGGTAAAAGAAGGATTATACAAATGCATTGGGCGCATGGTCCCTGATTCCAACAAACAAGATGAGATACACAGCAAACTCTTGCATTTCAATGAGAGTATTGGTACCTTTGGGATGGCTATGGTTGTTAGAAGTAGAGCAAAAGATCCACCAAGTACGTAATTGTAAAGTCTTTCAATTATATTATTCATGGAAAAAATTAAATCAAACTTTCAAAGTTCAAACTCCTTTGCTAAATCTTCTTTGTCTTTACATGCAACATATTGGTGGCAGCAATTTGGTAGTTAGTGCCATGAATTGCAGAAATTTGCAATTCGGAGATTGAGCCAGACATGCAGTGTTTCTGGGTGTGAACGCAACTGGAGTGTTTTTGAGCGTATACACACCAAGAAGAGAAACCGTTTAGAGCAAAAACGGTTGAATGATATGGTATTTGTTCAGTATAACCTTAGGTTGAGGCGCAACCAATTGAGGAACAAGACCCCTAAATCCAGCAACATATTCTTGGATGATGTTGATCCCTCATCAGATTGGGTTGTGGAGACCCAGCCAGCAGCTTTTGACCATGAAGACATTTATTGGATGGATTTGGATCACGAGCCACATCAAGAGAATGTGTGCACCGATGTTGCACCTGTATCTTTGCCTTCTAGACTAGGGGAATCAAGCCAGGCTCAGAATCCCCCTGTTCAGTCTACTCATGTTGAGAATGTAGATGATGACTCTGAGTCTTCTTTTCAATATGCAAATTCAGATTATTAGATTGTGTAGTCTCTGACTCTCTAGTATCTACTCTCTAGAGTTATTTTTGGACTTTATAGGCCATTTAGAGCCTTTTTGATGATGTATTTTGATTAAGATATTCATATGACTATGGACTCATGGAGTGCACTTACTCTTAGTGCTATTTTGGTTTTATACACTATTACTTGTTATATATATATGAGAAACTTTGCAAATTTGTGTATAATGCTCTGGATTCTGGAATCGGATTCACATGGAGCACATGAATATATATGAGAAACTTTGCAAATTTGTGTATAATGGTTTGGATTCACATGGATGCACACGAATATGTATTTGTTTTTCAAATTTGAATATTTTATGTATGTTTAGTGACCGGTTTTTTGATCCAGTTTTTTTCCGGTTCCGATTCGGTTCCGGTTTTTGGGGTCGACCGGTTCGGTTCTAGTAACATTGATTGTGTTTCTTATTTGTTTCTACTCGGAAATATTTATTTAGATCTGTTGTATGTGCATATTGATCTAGTAAACAGAAAATTTTAAAAGCATTATTATTTTTTATTTTTCCCTATTTCTAACACCCTTGAACCAATGTGCGATAAGATTAACGAGAGTATTCTTCTCGATGGAGGAAAGGAGGTGCAGTGATGGTCATCCCACTGAGGAAAAGGAAGATAGTAGAGGAAACCCTAACACATGTGCAGCGATACAAGCTCAAATGGCGCACATTAGCGCAGAGACAGACTTGAAGAGGAATATTCAGAGATGTTACTGCACACGAGAGAATCGTGGACTTAAACGAGGATGCTATGGACAAATACCATAGCTTAATTCAGGCCCTAAGAACTATAGGTGCTCTGATACCACTATTAGAATACACACGAATGGATATTAGCATGATATACATTTTATTAATATGATACACATATAAATACATGATTTATGACCTTTGAATCTGTCTTCCAAGAGGTCTCTTGGACTCCCGATGACAATTCCTACTCACTTGGGACTTTTCATATTCCTTCTCAAGTGAATAATACAAAATACCATAACCCTAACAGATTAGGTTTCGAACACTTTGCTTTGGCCTCTTTGTCATGAGTAGACAACAACTTCAAATCGGTAGACTTGAAGAGGAATATTCAGAGATGTTACTGCACACGAGAGAAGAATTAAATATTCTAATTAATTGTTGAGTTTAGGAAGGACTCCTAAACTCACTCATTGGACTCCTATAAAAGGAGAAGAGATTGTGACATTTGATCATCGTGACATTATGGAATTAGCATAAGTGAGTGAGCACTTGCACTAAGAGGATGGAGATTTCAGCAAGCGAATTTCTGCACCTAGGCAATCTGGCCTAAGGTTTTCTGGTCTTGTTTATCTTGTTCTTAGCAGGGAAAAGAGGCCACACGTGTGGAAGGCAAGGTTGCAGCTCAAGAGGAGAGAGGTCGCACGTGTGGAGAAAATGAGCAACTGAGAAGACAAGCCACACGTGTGGTACAAACTACACGTGTGAACCGTATAGCAGGCCGTACAGATCCGTACAGCAGGCCACATGTGTGAGGCAAGCTGGCCGCACGTGTGAGGAGATTTCTGGGCAGTTTTGGCCGCATGTGTGAGGAGATTTATGGGCAGTTTTGGCTGCACATGTGAAGGGACAGGTCCGTACAGGGTGACGTCAGCAGGCCTTACAGGTGACATGTGGCAGGTGGTTGATTGGAGATTCTGCTAGGTAATTTTTGTTGAATTTCTGAACTGGTCAAGACAATTTTGTCCTCTGTTTTCGGTAATTCTTTTAGTGAAAAGAAGGCTGAGTTTTTCCTTCATAAATTAAAATTTACTGTGCATAAAATTGTGTTTCAAATGTGCAAATGATTTCTCTTTGATCGTGATGTTTCTGCTGTTATAAATTTTCTGTCATAATTTCAGTGTAAAGTTGTTCAGTGATATCAACTAAGGTTTGTTATTGAATCACTAGGAAGCAATTTTCAAATCTGAAATTAGTCACATAGAGCCACATGTGAAAATTGACATGGGATCAGAGCTGAAGGGTTGAAGGAAAGAGAGGGAGTCGTTCTTTGAGACACATTGGTACAAGTTTTTTTGTTCTAGATAGGTCACCATGGAGACTTGTTTGGTGGATAGTGGAGTTTCTTGTCATATGACAGGGTCACAAAAGTCACTCACCAGTTTGACAAAGGAGAACTCAGATTGCAAGTGGAACTTGGAGATAATGCCTAGTATGCAGTCAAGGGAGTTGGAACACCTTCGTTTCAGCTTAAGTCTGAAAAGCCTCTCAAGATGAGTGAAGTGTTGTGTGTACCTAGACTGAAGAAGAACCTCCTTTCTATCTCTGCCATGCAGGATATGCAGTGGCATTCGTTGATGGACAGGTTCCTGTTGGGCCTAAGGGATTGAGTCTTGACTCAATAGAAGCCATTGGGACTCATGATGGCAGTCTCTACAAACTGACAGGTTAGCCACCTCAAGCCCTGGTGCATGATAGTAATAATTTATGCGAGCTTTGGCGTAGAATATTGGGACACTTACATCACCAGGCTCTACTAGTATTGAGGAAGATGGTTACAGGTCTTCCAGAGTTTGGAAATGAACACCAGGAAGTATGTTGAGGTTGTGCCCTTGGCAAGAATGCCAAGGCTGCCTTTCCAAGCAGTGACAGTAGGTCCAAGGAGATCATAGACCTAGAACATTCAGATGTGTGTGGACCAATGTCAGTTCAATCTTCAAGCGGTTGTTGGTATTCTGTGACCTTTATTGATGACCATTCCAGGAGGACATGGATCTTCTTCATGAAGACTAAGGATGAAGTCTTCAATCGATTCAGGAAGTTCAAAGCTCTAGTGGAGAATCAGACAAGGAAGAAGATCAAGGTTTTGAGGTCGGATAATGGGGGTGAGTATACCTCCAACGAGTTCAAGAAATTTTGTAAGGAAGCAGAAATTAAGAGGGAGTTGACAGTGCCTTTCAACCCACCGTAGAATGGAGTTGCTAAGAGAAAGAACCAAACAACAATTGAGACGACTAGGGCAATGTTACATGACCAGGATCTACCCATGATGCTCAAGGCAAAAGCATGCAACACTGCAGTTTATGTTCAGAACAGGAGCCCTCATAGGACCTTGGAGGACAAGACTCCTGAGGAGGCATTCACAGGGGTGAAACCAGAGATAGGGCACCTGAGGATCTTTGGTTGCCCTATCTACATCCAAGTTCCTAAGGAGAAGAGGACGAAGTTAGAACCCTCTGGGAAGAAGGGCAAGTTTGCGGGATACAGTGAGACATAAAAGGCTTACCGCATCTACATTGCAGGACAGGGATATGTCGAGGTTAGCAAGGATGTCAAATTTGAGGAGGACTTAGCCTTCAGGAGGTCTCGTGAGACCACAACAGGTGGTAAGGAGCAGAAAACTCCAAAGATTGAGGCAAGTATAGGACCACCTAGTACTGAGGAGCGACCCTCAGATCATGAGGAGGAGTCAGAGGAGCCTAGAGATCCAGGGGATCCTCCTAGTGATGAGGATACGAGACCCAGATGGCTTTGGGATACCTTGAAGGGTGCAAAAGGGCACACAACTCCCAGAAGCACCTTCAGGGAAAGTAGACCTCCACAAAGATTCTCCAACTATGTGGCTCTTATGAGCAATATCATTGATTCTAAGCCTTCCATTTTTTAGGAAGCAGCAAGTCGACAGGTTTGGAAGGATGCCATGATGGAGGAATATCAATCCATCATGAAGAATGACGTGTGGGATATAGTTCCTAGACCGAAAGGGAAGTCGGTAGTGATTTCCAAGTGGATCTACAAGATCAAAGATATTGCAGATGGCAATGTCAACAAGTATAAGGCAAAGTTCGTAGCAAGAGGGTTCTCCTAGAAAGAGGGAGTAGACTACGAGGAGACTTATGCTCTGGTGGCCCGATACACTTCTATCAAGACAGTCATTGCTCTCGCTTCAGTCATGAAGTGGAAGATCCATCAAATGGATGTGAAGACAACATTTCTCAACGGTTTGATTAAGGAGGAGGTATACATAGAGCAACCTCAAGGATTTAAGGTTCATGGGAAGAAAACTCATGTGTGTAGGTTGGAGAAGGCGTTATATGGACTCAAGCAGGCACCTAGGGCATGGTACTCAAGGATCGATGGGTATCTGCAGAGCTTGGGCTTCACCAAGAGTGACGCAAACCCCAACCTATATCTCCTACATGTTGGTAAGGATCCTCCCATATTCGTGTTATATGTTGATGATTTGTTTCTCACATGAACTGAGAAGCTCATTACCAAGTGCAAAAGGGAATTAGCCTCGGAATTAGAGATGAAGGATATTGGATCGATGCATTACTTCTTGGGATTAGAGGGGTGGCAACAACCACGCGAGATCTTCCTCCGACAGGGGAAGTATGCAGTTGAGATACTGAAGAGATTCGGTATGATGGACTGTAAATCCATGACTACACCTACGACCGCCAATCTGAATACATTGGGGGCCTCAGATTCAGACCTGGTGGATCCCACGATGTATAGGCAATTGATTGCGTCATTGATGTATTTAGTTAATACTAGACCAGATATATGTTTTTTTGTCAACACCTTGAGGAGTTCATGGTAGAACCGAGGCAGGTGTATTGGATTGCAACAAAGCATGTGTTGCGGTACCTTCGAGGTACGGTTGGATTTGCTCCGAGATATGTCGGAGATGATGGAGTGAGACTACATGGATATTTAGACTCAGATTGGGCAGGTAGTGCAATTGACAGGAAAAGCACTTCTGGTGGGTATTTCAGCCTGGGATTAGTAGTGGTTTCTTGGTACAGAAGAAAACAGAGTTCCGTGGCACTTAGCTTAGCAGAGGCGGAGTATATGGCAACCAATTTGGTGAGTTGTGAGGCTATCTGGCTTCGCAAACTTCTTGCAAGTTTATTTGGTCAGGAGTTGGAGCCCACCGTGATCCACTGCGACAATCAGAGTTGTATCAAGCTCTCAGAGTGTTAGAATGTGCTCGTTTTACCATAGACAATATCACTATTGTCACCCAACCATAGGTCGAAGCCACCCTCCGAGCACCTTAACCTTGACAGAGAATCATTCCGGAAGCAAACCCTAGGCTAGATAGCCAAACAAAGGGTAGCGCACCCTTCTCCAAGGATAGCGCATCAAACAAGAGCTAATCAAATAGTCCAAACCATAACCAATATATAGTCCAAGCCAAAACCGAAATCTGCTAGCTGCAGCAGCTGCAACGGCAGCTCTCCTCCAAACTTGTGCACAAACTGGCCAACTGCAGTGCGCACAAGTGTTGCTTCTGCAGTTCTGAGAATGCCTGCCAGAATGAATACTAGCCTCCTGTATTTATACTAAATCTGGCAGACTGCCTGGGCCGATTTCTTATTCTGGGTACTAATTCTTTAGTATATATTATTTCCTTTAGCCGACTTCTTCTCTTAGAGACTAATAACCTAATACAAGTCATTCCTTTGAGCCGACTTGTCTTCTAGGGTTATTAACTAATCAATTAGGGTTTCTTCTTGCTTCCCGGAATATTATATTCTCGTCAGGTTTACACGTGGAGGTAAATACCTCCCGCAGCTACCATAATATCAACACAGAGAACCCAGTGTTTCACGACAGGTCAAAACAGATTGAGATCAGATACCACTTCAGTAGGGATAGAGTACAAAAAGGAGCAATAAAGCTCCAGCACATTTCCACCGATGAGCAGATTGCAAATATCCTCACCAAACCCCTAATGAAGGGGAAGTTTGTCTACTTCAGAGACAAACTTTGGGAGGCATTCTCCCTAGAGGCCAAGGTGTCATGCATGTGGGAATCTTCGTTGGCACCATATTAGCTTTTCGTTTCAGTAAAATCGGCCTTGAAATGAGGCCAGGGCCTCATGGGCAAGTTGATGGGCTTTGTGGGCTTGTGTAGGGGTTTCGCACTGACAAAGAAGAATTAAATATTCTAATTAATTGTTGAGTTTAGGAAGGGCTACTAAACTCACTCATTGGACTCCTTTAAAAGGAAAGGAGATTGTGACATTCGATCATCGTGACATTATGGAGTTAGCATAAGTGAGTGAGCACTTGTGCTAGGAGGATGGAGATTTCGGCAAGGGAATTTCTGCACCTAGGCAATCTAGCCTAGGGTTTTCTGGTCTTGTTTATCTTGTTCTTGGCAGGGAAAAGAGGCAACACGTATAGAAGGCAAGGTTGCAGCTCAAGAGGAGAGAGGCCACATGTGTGGAGAAAAGTAGCAGCCGAGAAGACAGGCTGCACGTGTGGTACAGACCACACGTGCAGGTCGTACAGGTCTGTACAGCAGGCCGCACGTGTGAGGAGATTTCTGGGGAGTTTTGGCCACACGTGTGAAGGGACAGGTCTGTACAGGCTGACGTCAGCAGGCCGCACGTGTGAGGAGATTTCTGGGGAGTTTTGGCCACACGTGTGAAGGGACAGGTCTGTACAGGCTGACGTCGGCAGGCCGTACAGGTGACCTGTGGCAGGTGGTTGATTGGAGATTCTGCCGGGTAATTTTTGCTGAATTTATGAACTGGTGAGGACAATTTTGTCCTCTGTTTTTGGTAATTCTTCTGGTGAAAAGAAGGCTGATTTTTTGCCTTCAGAAATTAAGATTTACTATGCAGAAAATTGTGTCTCAAATGTGCAAATGATTTCTCTCTGATCTTGATGTTTCCGCTGTTATAAATTTTCTGACATAATTTCAGTATAAAGTTGTTCAGTGATATCAGCTAGGGTTTGCTATTGAATCACTAGGAAGCAATTTTCAGATCTGAAATTAGTCACATAGAGCTACATGTGAAAATTGACATTATGGAAGGGACTGTTATCACCACCCGCTTTTTTTGTAAAATGTTTATTGTACAAGTTGTTACATTGATAGAATATAGGAATCACTTGTACAAAAATTTAAATAAATAACAGTAGTAAATCTTGAAAAACACTCAAAGTTAACCTTCTACCTGTCTTGAATGTGAGCAGCCTGGGTATGTTATTTAGAATTTTAGATCTGTTAATGAAGACCTTTGCCAGCTAACATATCGATATTTTTACAATGAGAAAATCTTGTACAATTTTTAAATGTACGCATCACTGTTTTCATGTTATATGGTCTCCATTCAGACCTCTATAACTCAATTTTAGAAAATGTTAGAATTTCTAGACAGGAGACTAAAAGCACAAATTGAGATTATGCCCCAAATAAACAGTGAAAACCAGTCTGCACTTTTTGCAACTTTAGAAGGCAAGTATAAAAAGATTGATGGGTAGATCACATTCACACCCAAACTTAGTTTGGCCAACAGTGGATTTTGGGAATCTCATAAAAGAGTGGCAAAAGATTACAGAATGCAACAGGTTCCCAGACAGGCTTCATTTGGTCCCAAACAGGTTTTGTTGCAATCTCAAAATCAAGTAGCGACCGGTCAAAGGGTCTTTGACATACATGCCCTGACTTAGTTTGGCCTCCATTGGATTTTAGGAATATCAAAAACTAGTGTCAAAACATTACAGAAAGAAATAGGCTCAAACCCAGACTCTGTTTCGTCTCCATCCAGTTTTGACTCTTGAGAAAAATAAGTTGCTTCTTTCTGTAAAGGTGTGCATTGTGTAAAGTAGAATATAGAACATCAGTCAACACAGTCAAATGCTATGCAGGCTTTCAAAGACAAAACTATCTACAAAGAGACAACAAGAAAGTTCATAATATATCAGGAGCCTAGACATTGAATGGAAAGCAATACCTTAGAAGTTGTGTACCCAGCAGCAATAGCAAGGACAGCCTGTACAGCTATATAAAGTCCTGGAACATTAAATGTTTCAAACATTATTTCTCCAGTATATTCACGGTTTTCTGGAGCAGTAAGAGGACTCTCAGTTAAGAGGAAATAGTGATCCTCGGGATCACAGCGCAAATAATTGAATATACATTGTTGCCAATATCTCTCCATGGTATCCCAGTTTTCTACCTATATAGATGAGGATGAAATCAGCCCAGTTGCATTTTAAGAGCCAATGTAAACAAATTAAAGGGAACTACACAAATTGTAACCAACCAGGCTAACCTAAAACTACACAATACAATACCTGACCATGGCGTATAGGATAACTAAGATTGTATGTGTTGCTAGAATGAGAACGAGACAAAGCCTCTTCACCAATAAAGAAATCAAGATCTGCCTTGACAGCTGCATCATGCTGTGCTAACCAGCTTCCCTTTCCAGAGCCTCTAGATTGACTTACGAATGATTCATTCACTGCCACAACTGTAGGGATAATGAAGCATGGTTCTACATTGCCAGCAAAACCCATCTTTGTGTATCTGAAAAAAATAGTATTTAGTGAAGTTAGTGCATTCCTAATCTTGATCGAGGTTAAAATTTATGACTTTGATCCAAGCAATACCTCCATCATATAACTTTACTAGTCTGCATCATCTGATATTACATGCTTAGAAACTTTCTAAAAAATACTGCCCCATTACTTTCCCAATTCAATACCTATTAAATATGAGAAATGTTCAAATGTCCAATCTTGAAGGATGAACCAAATCCAGGTTACAAAGAAGTAGAAGCATAACCCAACACCATACTCTGTAAAAGGCAAAATTAACAGAGAAGTCCCAGCATAGCTGATTTGAAGGATAAAATGTGCAGATATTTGAGTTTTATAGTTTACCACTATCGAACTAGTTTGCAAACACTTCATTAAGATCACTACTTGCTACAACTCAGCACATGATTTGGAAATCATGCTTGGCATGACGTTCTGTCTGTACGATCACATAATAAAGTAAATCTGATTATTTAGGATACCCTCCAGCAAGTAAGAGAAATGAAGTAGACCATTTTTTATTTGACATGTTTCAACTTTCATAAAACATCCCCTAATGCAACAGTCTTGAGTTATAAACTTAACTCACCCAATAATGCCAGTGGCCTTCAAGCCCATTAGGAATGTATGCAAAGGTAGGTTACAATGCATAAGACTAGATTCCAAGATGACACCTGCTGCATATTCTATGGCTAGTGTTATAACTGGAATCAAGGAATTGGACATAAAAAAATGATCTGTACCACTATAATACGAGACTCAAAAACTTAAATCAACGCCGTATGCAGCTCCTCCATGTACATGAATCAAGCAATATTATACTTGTTTAACATCCACAACAAAATATGAGGATGTGTTCCATTGTTGAAAATTGAAATGTATCCACATCTCAATCAGGAGAGTCCTTGTTACTCCCAACACCTGCCTTTACTTTCAGTGTTGGTTAACCTTGTATAAGGATGGAAGAATAAGCATATTTTTTATCAAAGGTCTGTGTATCAGCCATAGCCTGAAAGAAATTAGGCTTCTTCTCTAAGGCTTGAACCCTTGTCTATTTGTCAGGCAGTAAATCCATGATAACTAAGAAAGAAGACAAAGGTCCTTGCCAAGAAGCTGCATGAATTTAGTATTATAATTGTCTTCAGTTACGAGAATGTGAAATCAATTGTCAACATTGTATGGTCCTTCTTGTGCCAATGTGAAATCAGTAGCAAACAAGAGGGCATCCATGTCAAATTGTAGTTCCTTGTAAAGTATGGTCAAATACCAGTTCCTCAAAATGGTCATGCATCATCCCATACAAAAAGAGTATGCCAAATCAAATAGCATATCCAAGAAATCTGACAGTCTTGAAAAAATTGCACGTTGATAAAACAGTAAACCCATGAGCAAACTATCCTTTTATCAAATTGAGAATACTTAACAAATGTTAGTTTAATTACTATTGTGTGATTAAGCCCTGATTTACCATTAGAATACTGAATATTATATGAAAAGTGTTGGATTTTTAGAGCACACATGCATGAGAAGATGAAAATTTTCACAGTAAAAGCTTATTATTTCGTATTGCATAGGAACACATATTTACGAAACAAAGTGAGCTCCAAAAATTGAACCGGTGAGAACAAGAATTATCCTCCAGCCAAAAAAACTAGGCCAACTGAAAATTGGTTCGCCCCCCTCTAAAATTGTCACACTTCTTAAATTTACCCTACTTCTAATCTCAGCTGAGAATGGCACCCAACTTAAAATGGTCATTACATCTTTAACACTCCCCCTTAATAACCATTTTACTTTATTTTACTCCAACCATCTCCATAAACTTATGAAACTTCTCCCAACTCAATGCTTTAGTAAAGACATTTGGAAGTTTATATCCAGTTCTGCGTACACAACCACAACTTATTTGATTTGCACAAGCACTCTAATGAAGTAGTAGTGTATCTCAATTTGCTTAGTCCATCCATGAAATATTGGATCCTTTGTGAGCTAAATCACACTTTAACTGTCACAATAGAGGGGTGTGACAGTTAAAGTGTTGAAGATTTCATGTCACCAAGAACCCTCCTTAGCAGTATTGCTTCATGTGTTGCACTTGCACTTATTGCCGCCTTGTACTCAGCCTTTGTGGAGGACAATGCAATAGTTGGTTAGTTCTGAATATTACTAATACACGAAATTACTCATGATCCCATGCTAAGTGAGTAATCTATGGTGGGTTTTTTCTTGTCAATGTAACCTGTCCAATCCAAATTTGTGTTCCCAACTAATTTTAAGTGAACATCCTGAACATATTAAAAATCCATATTTTATTGTGCTCTTTTCATTGTAAAAACCTTAAAGAACATGCATAAACATAAGAATAAGCATGAACTGAGATATAACCATCTAAACTCCTACGGAAAGCATCATAAAACTAAATAAACAAAATGGCAATCGATGTGAGAGAAAAGAAGAATTTATAGTGGTAATATCCCAAGATGGGAAACACACACTTTAATATTGGCTTTTCTATTAGTCTGAAAAGTCTCATTACAATAACCTAAGCACTCACAAGTATGGAGTTCATATGGGATCTGTTACCCCTCGTATTGTATGAGGGATAAACCCATGATTTTCATCACAAAAAATGTGATCTTCATCACACGTGAGATGGATTTTCAGAATGGTACATATTGGAGCTTTGGATGGACTTGGGGTAGACACCTTCATGACAGATTCGCTTGCGCCCATCTTCTTTGCTTAGAGATAGTACTATCATTTGTTTGAGTTGGTGTTTTGGTTGGAGACTCACTTCTCCTTGTTGGATTACCATGTTTGATGACTTATGATTTGAAGTTCCTCCCGTATTTCATGCATTTGCTTGATGGATCACCCACTTGGTATATGTTTCATGGATCCTACTACTCCATGTGTTCTAAGAGCACCCTACTGATTATAGATGGTGATAGATGTGTGCCCTGGCACTTTTAGTGGTCATCTCACATGTCTATTACATATTGGTGGGGTTGGTATTACACTCGTGGAGAACGCTTGGCTTCTACACCCCTTTTCACATGATTACAGCCTTATGATGTTATTAATTGACATGATATGAGCCTCATGGTCTGAACACCCTAGGGTATTTGGGGTTTTTGGCACTTATATCACACTTTATGATGACATGTATTATACCCCTTCATGGAAGGCTCCTCTTGTGCACGCACGTGGAGGTTGATTTTAGACCCTCAATGGTTAGGGTAACTCATCTTTGACTTTGAAAAGGCTTATTGCTTGAGTGCCTTGGTTCATTTGCTTTGTTTCACACTTGGATTAGTGTTTTTGATAGATAGACTATGGTATCATTGGAGCAGTCATCTTTATTGGAACACATATTGTGGCATGCATTTATATATTAATATTTTATTGCTTGATTGGCACACTTCTCTAGGGCACCTCTGTGGAGTTGATTGAGCATCATTATGACTTGGCATGTGGAGGATCATTATATCATTTGTTGACTCCTTCCTTGCACACTTTTGGAAGGTTGTTACACATTATGGAGTTAGTTAAGGATTCATCCTAGCCTTGAGGGTTTTATTGCACATTTATTCATGCTATGTGATGGGACGTCCACCTATTGAGGCCACCTTTTTCATAATCACTCACACATATTCATGATCTTGATGAGGATGTATCACTTGGAGAAGTCACATATCCCATTTTTTAGAGGGTTTCCATGTTCAAACCCTACAAGATTGAGGACGTCTCACCTATGGAAGCCCACACATGCCATTCATGAAAACTTTATTTGGTTCATCGCACACCTTTTTACACATGCTAAATGAGAGGTCTTGTTTATGGGAGTTTTCATTGCATGCATTGATGGGACCTAAGTTGCACGAAACGGGGAAACGATACGAAGTTTTCGAAACAGGTACAATACGAAACAGGCCCTCAAAAAATGGAAACGTCGGGGGAAACGCCATATATAAAATAAATATAACTATATATATAGTTTTAAAAAAAATAAAGCATTATATTGCAAGAAAAACATAATGATACACATAAATGACATTTTAGAAGGAAAACCATGTCCATATTAACTCCCATAGATGATGAATATCATTCATTACATGATGCACGTAGCAAAATCCAAAATTAGCCTTTATAGATGAGGCTTTACATCCAAAATCAGCCTTTATAAATGAGGTTGTATGTGCTGAAAATGAAAAAAAACATGAGCTAAAGGCAACTACAATTACATATCAATAATCATACTAATCCTCATCCTCATCATCAAAAATAGAACAAGATGCATGTTYARWAGAACTAGAGCCTCGATGGGAAGAAGARGCAACTTGAATTCCACTTCCACTTGYATCATCATCAATATCAAGAGCAGAAAGAGAGAGCTCTAAGTCAGGGTTTTCTGCATCCACATCCCACTYTTTATGAGGTCYACTTGTATATTYTTCACCCTTGCGAGACRCAAKGCGAAGGTTTGAATGCASATATACAAGATCCTYAGCCTYCTGCGATMCCAACYTGTTGCGCTTCACTGAATGAATGAAACCATAGGTGCTCCAATTCCTTTCTGCTGATGAAGAGCTTGCCACTTGTGATAGAATACGAGTGGCAAGGCTTTGCAAATATACACCATTTTCCCCATGACAAGTCCACCATTTAATCGGGTCCATGGTGCTTCTCTCCTCCAAAGCTGACATGTCTGCAAAATCCTCTAATCCAACAGCGAAACAAGCAAATTCCTCCCTCACATCTGTTTGTTGAGAAGATGGAAACAACCTTTGGAAGGCTTTTTTCACTCTTGTGGCCACCTCCTTGTCCTTATGTGGGGCCTTCCTCTTCCCATTGCTTACAGCAATGAAATCCTCATCATAAAATTTGGGATTTAGAGCATGTGCCAAAGTGTGCAATGGAGTGTTAAATCCATTCCACCTAGTAACAATGATGGACCTCACATGCTCAACAAAGTCAACCTCGACAAAAAACAGAGTGGGAGCCTTCTGTGTAATAATTTCCACAGTTTTCTCAACCATGGAAAAACACATAAAATCATCTTCATTCTCATTAGAGAAGGCCAAAAAGGCATTAACTAACACTAACTGGAAGTTTGGGGGCCCCACGACCCCTTTATTTGCCTAATTCTCCTTTGAAAGCCGCGGAAACCCAACCGTATGGGCACGGTATGGCCCCGAAACATCGTCGGTCGTACCGTATGGCATTTCCCTTTCGAGAAACGTCGTACGGTACGGCCAACGGCATTTCGGGGCCGTACCACACCCGTTTCGACGTACCGTACCGTTTCAGGCTCCAAAACAGGGGGGGGGGGCGTTTCTTGCAACAAAGGATGGGACATTTCACATGGATAGTCACACATGCTATTTGTGGAAACCACATTTGGTTCATTTCCTTGATAAAGGTGAACGTCCACCCTTGGAGACTTGTTTGCACACCTGATCACATATATTTGTTCTTAATAGAGGGGACGTCCACCTTGGAGAGCCTACACATGTTGTAATAGAGCACATTTGGGGATTTCAAACCCTAATTTATGGAGACATCTTGCTTGAAGAGGCACATGACATGATCATCTAATTATTTTATCATTATTTGACTTGTCACATGAATTGCTTATGAGGGAACATTATTTTATTATTTTCCTTCAAGGAAAATATGGATCTAGAAGTCTCCACGTTTGTTTTTATCACTCTTCTTGGAGATATTAGTGGATCTAGGAAAACAATTATTATTCTATTGTAGGGAGATCTTGAGCTAAACACTATTTAAGCAATATCTCTCTCCATCATTTCTCATGGTTGGATTTGTGAGGAGTCTCCCATCTTGGAGCTTTGTTAAGTATCTATTTGGAGGCTAAATGAGAAGTGAAAGGGTTCTTTCTTATTTGTGAGTCTTACGTTTTCATTTCCAATTGTTGTTGGTGGATGCTAGAAGTTACTTGCAAAGAACTTGCTTTGAAGGGCCAATAGAGGGTTATATTTACCACATTGGAAGGGTTTAATGGGAGGGTTTTTCTCCCTTCATTCTCCTTTATTGTTTTATTTCCGGATGTATTATCTTGCATCTATCATCTTATTAAGAGTTGTTGTTGGATTAATACTTCATTATAAGACACACCCTCATAGCACGATTTGAAAGTGGCACCTTTAGGGCCCTCCAAGTATATTTATGCATTAGAAAAAGTTAAGGCTGATTTGTGGCACCTATACCATCTCTCTTCACTTTAACCATTCATAAAACAACTCTCCTAGATTGATACTCCCTAACTCCACTGGCCCAATATTGGATAGGCACTAGTCTCAATCCTCCATCACCCTATTTATTATTCTACGATGTATTTGTTTGCTAAAGCTAACTCTTCATATTCACCTTGAGCCTTCTTGTCATAGCTTTATTAATCCTACCTTAGCGAAGTCCCCCTTATGCTAGAGGAGAGCCAGCCTAAAGTGAGAGAGGGAATTATTGAGGTGACAGTGGTTAGCCCCTCTAAGTTGCCCTTGGGTTCTCACTTTGTGCTTCAGACTTTTACACATATGAGTGAAAGTTCGAGAGGTAATAGGATCTGTACACACATGTTTCACCATTGGGCCTCTAAGCCTTCCTTATATAGTATTGTAACATGAGAGACCAAATCTCACGATAAATGTGGGATAAACTCTTTAAGAATAGTAAGTGAATGATATGATTGAGTCAATTAGTGAGGTATCATTAATCATCACATTGTCTAATGATGTATTATAATAAGTACAAAATGCCCCATAAACAATGCTCCTAAGATCATCATAATGACACTAGGTCCAACAACAAATGTTACCACTAGACAACATTCCATCACACAATCTAATATTCCCCCTTAATGTTCACAACAAGAATGAGTATGTAGTCAGAGTAAGATGTCATTAGATTAACATCCCCCCTTGATGACAACTTCCTGCATCCCTAATAAGTTGCAAAGATGAACAAACTTTGTTTCCGTCAAGGGCTTGGTGAAGATATCAACAACTTGTTTTTTAGTGGGACAATAGTCCAAATAAATAGCACCATCAGCAATTAACTCCTTACTGTAGTGGGTGTCAAGGTCAATGTGTTTGGTGTTGGAGTGGTGCATTTGATTACATGCAAGTTGAATAGCACTTTGATTGTCGCATCTCAACTCAGTGAAAGTGATCTATAATAGTCCAAGCTCATTAAGAACATGTCAAATCCACGCAGCTTCTTTTGTTGCTTCCTTAGTTGCTCTGTATTGTCCTTCACAATAAGAAAGAGAGGTGGCCTTCAACTTCTTGCTAGACTAGGTGATCGCACCTGTAGCCGTCCTTATACACACTTGCAAACATGAGCTAAGTCCTGCTCACTTAGTGTGTCCTTGGAGGCACAATGCCTAGGTTCAAAGCCCAAGCTGTCACTTTGACTTGAACCTCTTTTGTCTAGGCTCACTCCTAGGGAAGCCAAGGGGGTTAGACCCTAGTTTCTAGATGAGATTAAACTTTAAGTTCTAGGAGTTGGTTTTAATTAGTTTAAGGTTGGGGGGGAAATCTAGCCTATGATGCAAAGGCAACCATGCAAGGTGCAACAATTAATATGTCAAGCAAGCCTTTTCCTAAGACAACTAAGACTAGTGCCTAAGGTTGGGCAAGGGGTCAACTAAGTTTAAGGGAGCTTGAATACACAAGATTTACAAAGACTACAAAGATTACAACCAGATTAAATACAGACAAGATACAAAAGTACAATAAAGAATATCTAAAGATTACAACAAAGTTAAACTAAACAAAAGATACAATGGATACAAGATATAACACACTAACTAACAATTGCTTGTATGTGCAGGAATTTAGAGATATTCAAAGGATGCATTCATCAACACCACAAGCCTAGCATGCTCACAATAGAGTGTCTCCTCAAAGGGATGCACTACTCTATTGGACTGCTTTCAATGGCCAACAAAATCACTGAAGACCCAACAAGATAGTGCCTCCAAGGGATGCGCAACTTCTTGAGGGATCACACCAAAGGTAAACACACTAAATTACTGAAAAGAGAAATGCTTGAAGGGAAATGTCCACAAGATCAACTAATGACTACTTAGTGATTCATCCACAACACATAAAGATAAATTGCATGTAAATATAAATGTGAAAGAGTGCTTGCAAGTGTAAATGTAGATCACAAAAGATAAATCAAATAGATTGCCCAAAGTTGTGGATTGAGGATTGATTAAAGATTATTAAGTGAGGTTTCAATCCTAGCTAAGTGTCAACCCAATACTCCCCCCGCTTGTACCAAATAATTGTTGGGTTCTCAAAAAGTATGGCAACAAGGCCTACCCTAACTCCACAAGTCAGCCCAAGGGAAAAGAGTACTCCCGGAAAGGACGTTGAGCGCCACAAGACCATCCCCGGCCTATCACCTTTCGTTGCTTCCTCTAGTCCTCGTTTAAGTGGCAAAGTTGGGTCAGTAGAGGTGTCCTATTAAGTCTAGTTTATTATTATGCCTATGGACTAAGTTAATTTTAGTGATTAGGTGTGTAAAAGTGAGTTTTACTTGCCCGAAAAGTGTGAAAATGTGCCAAAACCGAAATGTTCAAGTTGCCAAAACTGAAGTTCTAAACCATTAGATTATTGCATGAAAAGCACATAAAGAACTTGAAATAGCTTGTTGAAATGAAAGTGGATTGCTTTACACCATAAACATGCCCATGTTGCTTGCAAAGTTAAGAAAAATAAGTGCTTGAGATCTAAGACTTGCAAAGTAAATAGAAACTTGAAAGCATGAAAGTAAACCTATGTCTCCATGGGCTTAAACTAGCATTTAGTTGTGTGAGATCTACTTCTAAATGATTTTAATCCATGAGCATAAGCGTATCAAAAACACACAACTAAGCGAGCCATACTATATTGGGGGTTGGCTATGCCAACTTCACATCCAAGGTGTAGGCAATAAGGAAAGAAAAACTTGAAATGGAAAACAAAAAATACAAACCACTCTCAATGGTACAAGGTAGAGGCAAGCCTTCCTATTTTGTGCCAAAGGGGGTTGGAAAATAAACTAAACTAAACTAGACTAAAGCTAAAGCAAACTAGCCGCACAACCTTGTCCTAATGACAAGTGGGGCAAAGAATGAAAAAATGCAGAAACTTAAATGTACACCTAGCCTTACAATTTTGGGGGGTGGCTTTACCAAACTCTCATCCAAGACATAGGCACTAACAAGATTCACTAAAACAGAAAATTAAAAGAGAAGGCAAGCCACTTGGGGACCCCCTTTGGGCTTGCTTAAAATGCTTAGAAAGATTAGGAAAAGATGGAGGGTTGTTACCCAATCAAAAGGAGGGTCCTTGGAGTGTGTTGTGACTGAAAATGGGCAGCATAACCCCTTAACCTGGCAAGAACCTACAAAAACCAACAAGCTATTGTTTGCTGGAAATGCTACAACACACTCAAAAAAGTTAAGAAAAATTATGTTTTTCAACAGAAATTTT
>ML781104.1:326449-347342 GCA_009831015.1 Picea engelmannii | reverse complement strand
TTTCCACCTTTACTTTACTCCATTTGCTCAAAAATTACAAAAATGACATTTTTCCTATGTCATGACTAGCAATTAAAATTGTTGTTTTGACTGACTAAGACTCCCTATGGACAAACACCTAGCAAAAGTTGTCCGACTGAGCTAAAACTTGGTCCAAGGGTGTAGGGAGTCTCATTCCATTTCTTTTGAGCACAAATACCCCTAGCAAAAGCCCAAGAACTTAGTTTTTACAATATTTATCAAAAATTAATTAATTAAATTACCCAACCTTAGGCAATTTTAATTAATTAAAAAAAACCTATCTAAACTCGACGAAATTCCGTGGAATTTTTTGAGATCTCTTACATGGTCATTTACATCGTTCCTAAACACTAGCTACCAGAGAATGAATCCATTAGAACACCTTTCATCACTTTGCAGGAATTATTTGCGGGAGTGAAAAACTCAAGGGAAATTAATAAGGTTGGTTAGGCCAAATTAATAACCTGAGAAAAAAAAACACTCAATGAAAGGAACTCTCCTAATGAAGAAATCCTAAAGTAACTGACCTAACTATGATCCATGCAGACCTATTACATTATTATCCCACGCAGGGAAGCAAAAATTCCAATTACAAAAATATGTGCTGGAGGCAAAAATTGCCCTGTAGAACCAAATAGTCTTCAACTTGGTAGCATCTGATGATGCATATCTTCAAGGTACATGGAGTTGACCCCCTAGTTGAACAGGTGGTCAACAACACCTAAACCAAGTTGAAATAGATAACCTACAGTAGATTTTCTATCAATAGCATCTCCTACCAAATCAGAATATGTATAACCAATCAATGAGAGGGGGGTCTGTTTAGAATTAAAAAACACCATAATGGGAAGTGCCTTGAAGATATTTCAGATTCTTTTGTTGCCTTCCAAGGGCTTTCATGAGGCTTCTGCATAAATCTCAAAATCAAATTATCAGCAAAAGAGATATCAGAATAGTTATGAGTCAAGCAAATCAAACCACCTACTAGTTGTCAATAAAGGGTGGCATCAACTAGAGGTGTTTCACAATCAACAATTAACTCCACACTGAAATGGTGAAGGGACACGTTTACAATCACTCGAGTGAAAACATGCAATTACATCCAATGCATACTTAGTCCGAGAAAGAAATATCCGACCATTCATCTACCAAACCTGTAACCAAGGAAAGAGCCTAAGTCTGCCATCTCAAAGTGTTGCTTTAGATCACATTTCAACTCAAGAACTAATGAAGTTCTACTCCCGGTAAGTACTAAATCATCCACATAAAGGACTCAGATCTTGGGACAGGGCTTGTCCTTCTAGAAAACAAACCTCCACTTCTACACAATAACAACAGGCTCTGTTATAGCAAGATTTGCCTCACCCCATGCAACTTGCTCAGAATGTCTTTTCCATTTCCCTATGCAAACTTGAAGTCCCCTTTTGCACTTCCCAGAGCTAAAAATCATATGTTTTCCACATATACGCGCCCTATCAATTATACAGGTTGCATATACGCAGGTTGCACCACTACAGCCCGCGTACATCGAGTTTGGTGATAAAAAATTAAAAATTGTGTCGAGTTTCCATGTCACATCACGAGATCCATGATCCTTGACCTTCCATATACTGGAAACGTTCCGACTCGGCCCTTCAGTTCCATTTGAAGGCTATAAATGGGCCATATCCAAACCGTGGAAAGGGAGAAGAATTCAACTTTTGAGAGAAAAGTTACTCTGGAGAAATTATTCACTTCATATTGAATCTGCATCCCTTTGTCCTTTAAACTCTAAACACATTGTTCAGCCCCCAAGCTCTTCCCTCTTTGATGGAGAACCTCGTTGTCTCTCTTATATGAGCTTGCCTTTGGTAGAGGATTGAAGTGGTGGAGGCCTAGCTGGAAGGGACTTAGTTTCTCGGTTTCAAGACGTGCCGACACGGAAGTTTGTCACTTGTATACTTCTGTTGATCATATTTTAATATAAATACTCTTTTCTCGTCCAATTAATATCGTGCAAATATTTGAATTGTTGTTCCGTGGGCATATTTGTTATGAATATTGATGGATTATGCTATTATATGTGCTAACAATATAAATTATCACCATATGCTTGCGTATCTTGGTTGTTGAGGACAAGTTGCAAGTATAAAGCTTTGGGTCGAGTGCTCAACGGTGGTCTTCATCGAATGTCTAGACGAGGTAGGCTCTTTATCTTGTCTTGTTAGCATTTTGTTTATATAGCATACTTGAGATTAGAGTTGATTTTTGCAGTCATTCCGTGTGTTGTGGTTTACCCCATACCATAGAGTGATTTTCCTCGTAACAGGCTCCCCCGTTGAGGCGAAGATACACGCAGCAAAGCAGAGCTTCTTCTAGTACTTCCATACAATCTTTTGTCAAAAGTTTTTTACTCTTCAATCTCAAATGGTAGGAGTGATACTTTTACAAAGGTGGATGACTCCCTTGTAACTCTCTCTGAGGCATCCCTCCACGGAGTTTAAAGCTTTTGGATTTTTCCCCTTAGCAATCCCTATATCATTCCAATTCTCCAAATAGCACACTCTTTCCTAGATATTAGATTTTATATCTTAGATTCGATTTTCTTTTGGTTTTTGTAGCAGTGATCTTTGTGCTCCCATAGTGTATTTGATACTATTGTACTTAGCAATCCCTTATCCTTCTTATCATTTCTTTTCCATGTCTTCTTTCCCTCTTTGGAAGTGTCTTAGTGGTCTTTCTTATTGGAACCAATTGGCTGTCGTCTTGTCTTGTCCATCTCCAGATATTATGCTCACACGAGCCTAATCAACAATCCTAGGTTTGTAGAGCATCACTTGCCTCCCTAAATCATTGTGCAGACCACCCAAATACTTGAGGAGTACGTCCAGGTTATTGAGAGATATTCCGAACATAATGGCTTATTTTCGGAACTTAGTGGTGTACTCTTGTACACTCTGCCCTTGCTTCTACCAAAAGTAATGCCGACGCATCCATTGGACCTCTTTTCATACCCAAAGGGTAAAATTGGGACTTAAAGAGGGTTTTAAACACCTCCCACTAGTTACCAGGGAATCACCCTCTAGCCTAAGCGTCTTCATGTGGCTTTCCCACCAAGTTTCGACATGCCCCTCTAATTTCAACCAAGCAAATAATATTTTTTTCTACTCTCATATGTTATGAACACTAAAATAGACTTCTAACTGTTGCAACCATTGATTCAACTTAACAATGTCAATCTCACCTTAATACGTTTGATGTCCACTTTCGCTTCCACTTTCAACAAAGATTGGGAAAAGGTGTTGTAGGAACTTGGTCTCTCATTCTCTAACTCCTTTTTTGGTTCTTGTTTGTCTCCAAATTTCCCATCTGAAGCATCTTTTGAGTCAGAGATACCAAACTCCCTAAAAGGTTTGAACTTGCTCTCTAGAGTTACCATGAGGACCATCATGTTGCGAGAGATGTCAGTGACTTGTGCTTCCAACTTTGAAAATCTCTCATATGAGTCATCCCTTGGATTGTTACTCTACTCTTAAGCCAATTTCTAAATCCTACAATTTCTCGCAAAAACCCCAAAGAACATTGCTCTAATACCAATATGATCTATAATTTGCAATGAATATTCCACTGTAACAGTTTGTCACAACAAATCTTACAAGTTTCTACAAACTCTTTGTTATGCAGAGTTTTACATAAGATTCAAATTTGATATTACTAGCTTAGCACACAAAATAATGAAATAAGCTAAGACTAAAAATAAAAGAAGCTAAAACAAATACCACACCATCTACAGAATGAACACAAGATGTATCCTGCGAAATCCAATATGGGAAAATCCAACCAAAAGGTGAGGAGTCAGTGTTGAGATTTGGGTACCTTGGAAAGTGGTCCCCTTGTGTTTGTGAACTTCTAAACACATGTGGGAAGTACTTTGTAACATGTACCATGTACTTTATGTCTAATTTCACTGACTTAGGAGATTTAAGTCAAAAGTGAAATTTGGTCATTTTAGCCTAAAATGACAATTAATTCACTTTGTGGGTGAATTAAGGTACATAAAGTGAAACTATGGAAACTTAAGTAAAGTGGATTTTGAGTTGAGATTCATTTGAGATGATCTCAACCATTGACTTAGGATGAGATGAGATGATCTCATCCACTCACTTTCTAGGTTTCCTTATGCATCCTTAAGGAGGGCGCAAAGGCAAAGGAGAGGATTATTCCATTCACTTGTTTGTTCACTTGAGAAGATTGAGGAGGAGCATGAGCTTGAGAATGGAGGCATTGGAAGAGGGTAGCTAGGGCGCTTCCTTGCATGGAGGACCTTTGGGAGCTTGGGTCCCTATTATTTGATGGTGATCATACTTGCTTGGAGGAGGGCGCACACCTAGCAGGGAGCATCTACAGTTGGAGGAAGTCAGATTTGAGTGTTTCAATGGAGAGGTAGCATACCAGAGCAGATTGTGGTGCAAGATTTTCTTCTTCAGAGCATCCAGGGTCAAGGGTGCTTCAATTCAGTGGATTTGGCAACAAAAGGAGAGGGCGCACTAAGCTTGGGCGCATATCTCCTTGGATCCTTTAGCACAGCTCGAGAGGAGCTTGCTTTGTATACAGGTTCCATCATATTGTATTTGTTGTTGTATCTCATGCTTTAGACACCATTTATATATACTTCCATTCCAAACTGGTTTTCCCCAGGGGGGTTTTATCCAGGGTCATGTTGACCAAAAATACCTATGTTTATTTTCATGTATGCGAGTGTTTAGAATAGCATTATTTCAGCTCTAAAAGATATATAGGTGTGTTATATAGCTTATGGTATGCATGTGCTAACATCTTGTGACAAAACTACACGCTAGAGCACCTTAATGGCATATGTAACCATAACAGAACAGCAAAGAAGTTACTGAACAGTTTGTTGTTATAAAACAGCAGCAAACCCTTTTTTGACAGTTGAAACTTAGAGCCAACTTGAGGCCAAAGACAGACCTAGTTGGCAGCTTGTTAGGACCTGGAAAATCTTCAGTCATGACTATACCTTGCTCTTTTCTTCTCGAATATGAAATGCAAATAGAAAGAAAGGTGAACTCACTATGGAGTTACCATTGACACTATGGCATGTATCGTTGTTATAGGATATTCTACTTCCTTTGTTCTACTCTAGTATCCCATTCCCTTTCTTTACTCAACTATGGAACAGTAACCAATACAATAAGAATGGAAACCTTTCATTTCTTAACAGCCTAGTATAGGGGGTAGACCCTATTAAACTATGTGAAGGTTTATTAAATTTCTAGGAGTTAATTAAAATGTTGATTAGTGTTACCCAACCCAATGACAATCAATCAATGCAATATGCAATCTTTTAATGACAAGCAAACCTTTATTTTACAAACAATTAGACCGGTGCCTAAAGATTATTAACTTCCACTTATTGAACAAATATTCACAAAAAGGGTATCTTTACAACTTGAAATAAAAGAATAAATTTATCCACACAATGATTCACAAAATAACTTTACATATAAACAATTACTTCCCAAAGAATTAAAGAATGCTTGAATAATAAATAAAGAATAATGTAAATGACTTGCAGAAAATAAATGGAAAGAAAATTCTTGAAAATGAATTGCTGAAATAAAAATTGCAAGTGTTTTAAGTTGTTTTTAGTTAATTTTAAGTTTATTTTTAACTTAGTGGTTTAGATGTGAGGAGTTGCAAGCCTGAGCTATGTGACTACCCCAAGTCCTTATCCCTTAGCCAAGAGGAAATGTTGAAAGATCAATAAGAAGAACAACAAAGTTCTCTCCTAGCTCCACAGGTCAAGTCCAAAGTGTTTGGGCACTCAACAAGGAGGACACTTAGTGTCGTGAAACCGTCCCCGACTTCAACCCCTTCTAGCCTCCGCAAGTCACCTTATTTTAGTGGCCAAACAATAACAGAAATGGGTGCCTAATTAAACTATCCACTCAATCCATTGCCCTTTCTTATTACCCAAGATCCACAAAGTGGCAAGGGGAGGGAATACGGGGCAAAGGCAAGGTAAATTTTATTTACTTTGCACAAGTGAAATTTTAAGCACAAGCCAGAACGATTTTGCAAGATGGCATAGCCACTCACATGCAAGGTGTGGGAAATCAAAGATTAATTAAAATAAATAACTTAAACACATTAACCACGCTATTTTGGCACAAGGTGGAGGACAAAACCTTACGATTTTGTGGCAAAGGTGGAAAAAATTAATTAAATAAAAAATCAGAAAAAAAATTCTAATCATAGTCACTACGATTTTGCAAGAATGGCAGAGCCAAGCACAATGCAAGGTGTGGGCAAACAATTAAAATTAATTTACAAATTTTAAACTTTGAAAGAAAAAGAAAGTGCAAGCCCAAGGGACTCTCTTTGGTTGCTTACAATAGTTTTAAAAAGTAAGAGAGAGAGGGGGGCTTTGCACCAAAGCTTATAGAAGTTTTCTTGAGCTTTAGGTAGCCAAATTTGGGCAACACCTTCCTTTTAAATGGTGAAAACCTGCACCAATCAGCAAACAAAGCTTGCTGGAAAATTCTAAAAATCACCACAAAATGTTAATTTGAGTTAGCAAATGTACAAAAATATTTACAAAAAAAATCTAAACTTAAAGATTGAATTTTTTAGCAAGATTTGAATGATAATATGAGCAGAAAATAAGTAAATAGAAGGTTGAAATTAAAACAGAAAATTATATGGAATAGAATGAAACCTTTGGAATTCCTCCTCCAAGCTTTGGCAACCTGCAAATCTATAAACTCTTGCTACACAATGAGGCAAGAAGGTGAAATCTTTTAAAAGGCCTACAAAATACTTTGCAAACACTAATAAAAGCAAATCACATAAACCTATAGCAATACTACTACAGATTTATCCCTAGCAAAATACTTTGGTTAGGGTTCTTCAAGTAAAACAATGTGGAACAAAGATATACAAAATCTACAATGTTACCTTACCAAGAGAACAACAGAACCAAGAATACACCGAGAGAACACCAAAGAACACCAAGAGATCCTCCAAAGCTTCACTTTATTACTCCAAGAAAGGTTACCAAATGGTACCAAAAATCACAAGAGAAAATGGGAGAGAATGAGAGAGTGTGGGGAGAGATTTTGGCATAATAGAGTTGCTGTGAAAAAATGATGTCAAAATGAGGAGGGAGGGAGGGCTTCCTTTTATATGAGGAAGAAAGGAGAGTCCCCTCTTGGATGAGTTACAAGTGTCACCCATCCAAGAGAGAGAGAACAAGTCAAGGAAGAAGCACTTTTAGGGTTTTGGTAGTGAGTTAGGGTTTGAGGGGTGAGATGTGAAGGGGGAAAACCCCTTTTGATTTGTCATGGGGGGTTCTTCTAACTGGATTTTTACTTTTCCAACTTAGGAAATACAATAGAAAACATTTCCCCACTTCTTCTCTTAAGTTTAGACACTTTTACAATTTTTGGCTTTTTACCTTATCATGGGGGGTTCTTCGAACTGGATTTTTACTTTTCCAACTTAGGAAATACAATTGAAAACATTTCCCCACTTCTTTTCTTGACTTTAAACACTTTTACGATTTTTGGATTTTTACCTTAGCCAATTATTTGCTGACTTTTGACTAACTTGGACTCCTCATGGACAATGACCTAGCAAAACTTGTCCAATTGAGATGAAACTTGGCACAAGGGTGTAGGGAGTCATAAGCCATTTGGTTTGAGTACTCACACCCCTATACAAAATCAACAAGGACCAAATTTTTACATTTTTCATAAAAAATAATTAAAATTTCTAATTTACGAAAAATTTTAATTATTAAAAAATCCTATCAAAACCTAGCGGAATTCTACAAGACTCTAGGAGATGTCTAGCATGGTCATTTACAACACTTCTAAACCTTAGTCACCCAATGGGCTCAATCATTAGAATGTCTTTCACCACTTTGGAGGATTATTGAGTAAAAAACTCAAGTGTAATTAAAATCGCCAAAAAGTAAGATTAATTACCTGAGGAAAAAAAACACTCGATGAAAGGACTTCCCTAATGATAAAGTCCTAGGCAACTAAATAAAAATTGACCCATGCTAACATATTACAAAATTATCCCACACAGGGGAGTGGACATTCCGTGTACATAGAAAGAAGTGTTGGGGGCAAAATTGCCCTACTGAGCCATAAGTCTTCAAACTTGTTGTACCACAAGGTACATATCTTCATGGTACATGACATTGACACCTAGTTGAAATAGGTGGTCAACGAGATCTTTGTTAATGGGGGCAGGATGTGGGATCATGAAGAATGACATAACAGAGTTGCCAATGGTGAAATTTACACTCCTCGTCGTACCAACAGTTCATAGCGCGAGATTTGGAATCGGGAGAGAAGGTGAAAAGCCCTAAACAAAGAAAAAGAAATTGAAAACCCTAGATCTACAACCTTTAGGGTAATGCCTCTGGCCAATAATATTCAGAGCAACTATAAAGAAAGGTGATAAAAAACCGTGGGTCCATCATGACAAAAACTCAATGATGCCACCAACCAATAGTCTCAAATCAGCCACTAAAAATTATGTAAAGAGGATAGTCTAAAACCTAGCTCTACAATCATAAAAGAGCAACGATGCCACTAGCAAAAAGTCTCAGATTTGTTGTTGAAAAATTCTTGAAATAAATTAGTAGAAAACCATAATGCAAGGCACTTCAATCCCCAAGATCTCCAAATAACTGCATAAAGCAAGCTCATAACGGCCTTAAATAAGGCACCTTTCTTTAGCCAATGATAACACCATGAAACCCAATATTCCTCAAGATAGGCACTCTTCCATATGCAAAGTCTAATCATAAAAGATACCGGCATAAATAGCCCAAAAAAAATACCTAGCAACAAAATGACTAAGGGAGGTTCATACTCGCTCTAATTCCATGTTGATATTCACAAGAGTGAGGATCAAAAAGAACCAACTAGCGAATCCTAAATCTTGAGATAAACAAAAGAGGAAACAACACTAGGGAAGTGCAACATAAAACCCACAACAAGTGTGTTATAGCGTAACCATAAGAGAATCAACAAGTGTGTTAGAAGGAGAAAAACACAACCATAACAACCAAGAACAAAAGAGAGCACAATAGGTAAAGGTGCATGTACACTAAAGAATGAAAGAATGCAAATGATCACATGATGTGAAATACTTATAAGAGAGTGTTTATTTATACCCATCTCAAGTAGTATGGCACTTTCCCCAAGAGGGGTTATGGACCCACACAACTAACCCTTATTGATTAGGTAGGTCTTAACCACCTAGGAATATAATAAATGAGTGTTGACTAGGTCGACTTTAAGCCAAACCCTAGAAACACACAAATGCACAATAACAATGATTACAACGTGCTGTCAGCCATGACCTTATGTGAAAATTTAAATTACACCATAATTTCAACAGCTTCCTTAACAAATGTTTTTTTTCAAGAAAAATGTAACCAACGAATCTTATTGTCTCTCATATTAGCAATGTTGTTGTTGCAAAATAAACCAAGGACAAAAGTTCCACACTTGTTGACATTGCAAATTTTGGGGGAAAGATGACAAAGTCAAAGTTTTTTTAAGTGGAAGACAAATAGGTCGGGTTTCTATAGAATTTCCTTTTATTTGTTGTCATATGATGGTGTTTTTGTGAATACTTCTAAAAACGGCATTAGTTTTGGTCATAAATGATTAAAATGTTGAGGAGAAGGGGTTGATTAGGAAGTAAATAATTTGATGTGCATGACAATAGAGAATTTCTTATACACCCCAAAAATAGCAAAATATAATAATAGAATGTGTTTTAAATTTGACGTTGGGCATGGCTAGCAAAATGCCATACATTTGTTGGAAGTGAATGTTAAAGTAAAAATTTGGTGGGCTACCTCAAGTGGTTGAGTGCTTTGAGCTTCATGCAATAGGTTTCAAGGTCAAGGCCATGGTTTAGCTACCTCTATTGTGTGTGCCTCACTCAATGTCCCTACCAGGTTGGGCAATATAATCAGCGTTGACGAGTATACATTGGGTACCATTCGTGAAATGTAGGGAAGTGCTCAAGAGTTTCCCCGCAAGGTTTCCCTTCATAAAAGAGTGAAATGTTGAAGTAAAACCAAGCAAGTTAGAAAACTTGAAACAAGAGCATGCAAATATAGGTAAGAAATTCATCTATCAATTGGGTGTAGCTCAGATGGTTGAGGAAAAGTTGTTACGCTCCCCACCCAGATTCAAATCCCACTTTCTGACATGTTTTCTCTTAGTGAGATAATTGTTGAGAGTTATATATGATCTATTCATGAGTTGTCGACTCGACCTTGTGCTCTGAAGAATCTACGGTTTACCCTAGGTACCATCCTCGGAATCAGGAGAAGTGCCCAAGAGATTACCCTAAGATATATTACCTGGAAAAAAAAGGCAAGAAATTTATTTCTTTTTACTTGACGCTTCCAATCAACAAGAACAAATAGCAATTGTTCTACTTGAAATCTACAATGGGGCAAAAGCATCTCAACACATTACAAAAGTCATCCTTCTCAAAAAGTATCTTAGATGATCTCTATCTCTGCCAATAATGGGCACAACAGATTATGTCTTTTCTCCTTCAAATTAATGTGTCTGACATCTTTAATATTTATAAATCAACTTGACAAAATCATTTAGTCTTCGCATGGAGCAACAAAATATGCCCTAGCCTCTACATTCTTCTCAATCGAGTTTTCACTAAGTGTGAAATTTTTAGAGTGAAGGTGATTTTCTTCTTGATGTTTTCTTCATCATCTTTCTTGGGCAAGGGTAAGTGATTCAATCCACCACTAGCTTAATGCTCCACACAATCTAGTTATGATTCCAATGGAATGTAGGAGATAAATTCCCACCATCCAATCTCAAATCTCTTTAAGACGTCAAGACTGGCTCGCCCTAGTAGGTGAAAGCAGGTAGTTAATATAGCCCCTACGTGGGTTCAAGCCCTATTGGTGACATGCTTCTACATATGCTCGTGCCTATGGATGTGTACCAATGCATACAAAAAGCACTTGGGACCAAGTGCAAGTCCTGGGTGCCTTTAACAAAATAGATACCCCCCACTCATGGTTGCTTAGACAAAGGGCAACCTATGACACTCAATCTATGATAATAGGAAGCTTAGTCAAAAAAAATATTTCTTTAAGACAATTTCAATGCTTACTTTAACAAATAGCAACAATTCCAAGACAGTTATCCTATCTTTTTTTTGTCATTTGGGTCTAGCTCGAGTGGTAGAGAGGAGAAGTTGTTATCCTCCCCACTCGGGTTCAAATCCCACCTATGACATGTTTGTTCTTCATGAGTCAATTCTTGATTGGGGCTCTTCATAAGCTAATTGTTGATTGGGGCTAGCAAGGTACCAACAATTTCATTTTTGCTTACGAGCTAGAGGGTGGGAGTGTGGCAACATGAAAAAAAAAACTATCATATGTTCTTTCACATAGGAGATGGCATCTATGTTTTTGCCCTTTGCGTATTAACCCTTCGGGGTGCAATTACTTCACACCTCCATTATGGCATGTCGCAAGTTCTTTTTACGGCAATGAGCTTGGCCAAATGGAACATCATCTACTAAAAGTTTTATATGTTAAGCAAGCTTCACATTGAGAATTTGAAAATCAATGCCGACAACTATGGGCTTTGATGTGTGAGTGTTTGCTCAATGGCATTTAATCTTTAAAATGATACTCTAATGCCCACTTTCACACCCTCTTTTCAAATGATTCCACTTTGTAACTTTTTTTGAACTTTCCACACCTTTCTAAAATTTTCAAACTTCAACTCTATAAATGCATTAAAAACATGCCTCAATTGTTTTTTACCTCGAACTTCTTACAATCACTTTAAATTTGGGCTTCCTCTCCAATCATATGGTCTGGATTGGTATCACTCTACTACCATGTTAGATTTCAAGGTGCACACGCACATACAAATCAACACCAAGGTGGAGAGAAAATAAAAGATTAAAAAAAAATATAATATTGAATACATCTCTCTCCTAAGACATATATTTCACATCTTATATTTATAACAACTCTATGATGTTGAATTTAATTTTTCTTTGGAGTGGGAAATGAGGGCGGGGGCACGACTAGGGTTTACCCTAGCCGCTGCCTGCGACTGTTAGGGCTCGCTCGGCTCTCTACACGAGCCCGCTTTAGGTCGCCCCCACCATTCCCCCTGCTGCCACCGTCTGCAATTCGTCATCGACATCCTCGTCTCTCATGTTGTTCGTTGTTTGGGTACTCGCTCGGCCCGTATGGTTTGGTTCTCAAGATGCCTTGGTTCGCCTCTGTTTTTTGTAGCCCGCCTCGGTTTAGAGCGACGACATCGTTTCTTTCTTCGGTCGACGTTGTGGTTGTTGGTGTCTTTTGTGAGGGACCCATTGTCTCCTCTGTAAGCCCAAACTTTTGTTGGTTCGTGCTTGGCTGAGGCCATTTTTGTGTGCAGCAGAGCCATACTACTGACAGGTGTTATTTGCTGGACTGTTGGGCATATTCTGTGTCATCTACAGCCACATTTATTCCGGAAAATTGCAGAGGCAGCCTACAGGAATTTATATATCAGGTTCCTCGTTTATTGTGTTAAACTATTTGCTGATATTTTCATTGTATCTCGGCTGTTATAAATCATTGTTGCAATAAATATCTTAGAGTTTCTACATATTGGTATTACATTGTAAATCTCAACAGACAATAGAAATACATGTAAACTGTTTGATGAAAATTATTTGTGTGCAAACTGTTTGACGTAATGTCTACATGCTAAACTAAGCCAAAAATCAAAAAAAAAATAGTGGGGATTTTACACCCTTGCATCCCCCCAAAAGTGGACATGGGGAAACACCCCCCTTGGAGTACCCAAGTCTCAGGAGCATGGGGAGCATCGGGAGCACATCCCCTACCCTCAGGAAAATGTCCCCATATAACACTGGTTTTTTAAATATATATGCATTATAATATACAAAAATATACATGAGTTATAATATATTAAAAAATATATGCATTATAATATATAATAACATATATTATATACAAAATGCTCCTTGGATAGTTCGTTCCTTGGAAGTTTTGGGAATGAGCACTCCAGGAGCTCCCACTCCTTGCTTCACTCTACGCTCTAGAGACTAGAAACACTGGTTTAGATAAAAAGTTAACATAGAGATCTATAAAGTCAATGAACTAATTTATTGTACCCTTGGACCAACTAGTATATTGGACCTTTAAGAACAAATTTTACAAGCTCGTTCTTGTACAAGACGGGCAATTTCCATGTTCTATGATTTCTGGAACAGATTTTTTTCTTTTCTTGCTCAAATACATTTTGCTAAGTGTCTTGAGTCTTGACCCTGCGTCTAGAGTAAACGAATAGTTAGACTACTTTTGTTACTGATTTTATTAATACCTTTTTCATCCCCAATCATGGTTGACTTGTTCTATTGTTGATTCTTCGATTTATCAGTGGTTTCTATTTCTTGCTTCCATGTCTTCTGAATCTCTTTTTGTAGCTCTGCCCTATCTTATCTAATTTTATCTTCACTCGCAGCCATGTAGAGATATAAACCTAAGAGACCTATTTTTTTTCTATATCAAGAAACATAAGGAGTCAGCTTTCTTTGGCCTGTTATCCCTGAGCTCTTTCTTCCTTACAGTTGTTAAGCCATTGCATCTATTTGTCTCTTGCTCTCACTTTCTAACAATGAGCCAAGGCTCGACACACATATGGTTGTATATAATGAGAGCAATTAGCTCCCCTTTACTTTGTGGGCGGTTTATCTGCTTCGGTGTACACTTTTCGCTAGCTATGCCTAACTGTTTCTTATTGACATTTAGACTTAGAATCAATCTCTTTTATGTGTTATGCACTCCATTTATAGCTGTTGGTGCACGTTTTCGCTCAAACCCCATTGACCTATTTTGGTCATTCGTAGACATCAATTCTAATTACCTTATAGGACACAGAGGTGAGTTAAATGGCAAGAAGACAATCAATTTAGAGCGTGCCCCTAGGTCACCCTGCCCATTCAGGGTTATGCACAAGGCCATTACGGAGCCCACAAGCTATACAGGGATTCAGGAACAATGGAACATGAGTATATACTAAGTGTGTAGTTGCATTTGAACCCTAAATCTCCAATTGAAAATCAAAAAACATATAGGAGTCGTACTACAACTTTTACTTTTAATTTAGCCTTCGTATTTAGTTTTTCAGAGAATATGGAGAGATGCCCTAAACATTCTCTTGAGGTTTGTAAATGATGATATTTAGGAGTCCCACTGCCCACTTTCTGGTCACTAGTGTGCATAGAAACAGGACTTTTTATATCTCTGCAAATACTCCTGTGTCGACTCCACTAGTTGAGCTGGAGTTAGCGGATCCAAAACTCCGTCAAAACTCCTAGTGAAAATCAATCAGACTTAGTTATGGTCAAAAAGTTTGTCGTATTGCCACCAGGGTTCAAGACTCTCCAATTACAAGGCTCGTGTTTGTGCATGCGCCAGCGCACAGACCAGTGGTTGGGGACAAATGCAAGTCCTGGGCGTCTTTGGCAGAATAGATACAACCACTCACGGCCTGTTCGCCGAAGGATTCTGAATTAGTTGCACTTTCTCTCAGATAGGGGTAAGGCACGCTAGCCACATCACGATAAGACGAAGCAAGTTCTCAGAAAAAAGAGTTTGCCGAGTTTCAGTTTTGCCGTTGTTTTGCCAAGTTTGGTGTTGGCCAGAGTTTGAGTTTTGCTGAGTTTATGTTCTCATACTTCTTTGAATGTATGCTCCCATATTTTTTTTGAGAGTAGCCGAGTTGACTCTCCACTTTGGATTTGCCAAGTCGTGTGACTTTGCCTCTGAGCATGAATGGAATTTATTTTTTTCATTATTTCTTTCGTCTATTCCAACTCTGCAATACCATGAACAACGAGGTTTAGCTCTCTGGTTCTCCTTAGAAACCCTAAGTAGCCGACATACGCTATAGCAAACCCTAACTAGTTATTCAATCTCCGAATCTTTTCATCCAAATCTGTGGATCACAGGTTTAATTTGCTGCATTCATGGAAATAAATGCATTTCCTTCCTTTGGCGACGAATATATGCCGATATTTACAAAAACAAAATGTGCAATATCTGGGATCAGAGATTCAATGAAAAACTATTTCGAAATAATTGAAAGGAGTTTAAATAAATCGTACCCGGTGCCATTGTCAATAACAACAGCGGGGCGAGATGTAGCGTCCATGTGGAGAGCTTCAGCCTTAGATCTGCTCCGATCTCTCACGCCACTCTCTTCTAATTACTCTCCTCCTGCGCATCCATCCGTTCGAAGATCGAACCCCGCTGCTGTCAGCACAGACTGAATTTCAATTCAATTTAATTCACTCATTTTCTCTTTATTTACCTTTTCATTCCATCCAAATTTCATTTGCCGTACACATTCACCTTTGTCTTTCGTTGTGTCTAATGTTTTTGCTTTGTTTGGACGGGTGGGTTGGTGACAGAATTTTGTTGTTTTGCTTTCCTTTCTTTTACTCCACTTCTTCTTTTGTTTTTTAAGTGAACTCCTGTCGTTGGAGGGACACAAGTCTTTATACATATCGTTTTGTATTCTCTCATAAAGTTCTGTTAAACACTTACAACCATTTACCCAATAATTTTATTTAACATTAAACATTTTAAGTATTTTGCTTAATTTTTGTGATGAGTATATTGGATTTCTCATTATTTTTTTATGGGTATATTATATTCCATCCGAGTGCTCCTTTACTTTTTTTGGTAATTGGTAATGTTATTTATTGTTTTATTTATCATGTCGTTTTTTTTAATCTAGTAAAATATTGATGAGGTGTTAGTGTTATGTTGGGTTGTTTTTGGCTTGTGGTTGTTATCTATGTGACATTACAAGCTCTTTTGCTATAGTGACATGTCATTATGTTGGGATTCCAATCACATCAATACTTCTTTTCTAAATTTAGAAGTTGGCTTTAGGGCAAAGTTCAAAATTAATATTGCTCACAATTTTGATGTCTTGACTTATGGGCCTTTTTTGGCTTGTGGTTTTTATCTATGTGATGTTACAAGTTATCTTGCTACAATGGAGTATCTGTATGTTTCGATTATTTATAAGCTATCTTGCTACAATACAGCCTGAGTGGGCCTAATGGTTAAGAACATGTGTTTCCTCCTAAGAGGTTACAAGTTCAAATCCATAGGAGAATAGGGTATGTATACCTCTGTAGACTTTAGCAGTCAAATCATTGCGCAGAGAGGTCCCTTATCCCTCAAACAAGGAGATCTCATACACCAGTTTGGTAGTGACCTTAAAATTAGATTATTTATTTATTCGATGATGATGTATATACACAAAAATTAGAAATGACTAGTATATGACATTACAAACTCTCTTGTTATAGTGACATGTCCCTATGTTGGGATTTCAATTTACATCGGTACTTCTTTTCTAAATTTAGAAGTTGGCTTTGGGGCAAATTTTAAGGTTAATATTGCTCACAATTTCGATGGCTTGCCTTATGGGTCTTTTTTGGCTTGTGGTCATTATATGTGTGATGTTACAAGCTATCTTTCTATAATGGGATATTTCTATGTTTGGATTTTGTTCCACATTAATTGTCATTTATAGTTTGTGTGTATATGAACATCATCATTGAGTGTGCCTATGAATAATCTCATGTGCATGATATTGTGAGACAAAGAAGGTTTATAAGGGCTTACTTGTACCACAAGCTTCGATGATCCAAAAGTTGGATTTGAGATGCACGATCTCTAGTTGATCTGATTTCATCCTCCCTTACTTCGATACTAACACCGTTGATAGTTTCAGTGTCATACCTTGTGGGTTGTCTTTGACTTTTGGTTGTTATCTCTGTGATGTTACAAGATAGTTTGATATAGTGGCATGTCATATGTTGGATACCATTCCACATTAGTACTCCTCTTCTAAATTGTGTATCAATCTGCATTAACATCATCGTTGGGTGTGTGTGTTTTCTAAATAATCCCACAAACATAACAATTATAAGATGAAGACGGTTTACAAGGCATTATCTGCACCAAAAACTATGTTAATCTAGAAGTTTTCTTTTGGGTGCAAGTCCCCTAGTTGATGTGATAGTGTCAACCCTCAATCAACATTGACATCATCAATGGTTTCAACACAATGAATTGTGGGCTTTCTTTAGCTTGAGGTTGTCATCTATATAAAGTTATAGACTATCTTGCTATAATGACATATTCTTATGTTGGGATTTTGTTTCATATTAACGATCATCTTTGTTTCCTACATTAGTATCTTTTGAATGATGATTGTTGTCCCTCATTGCTGTAGATAGTTGTCAGTTATTTTGAAAGCTTTTTAGCTTGATTCACTCTCCAGTTTTCTCCCCGCATTGATGGCCTTGTCTCCAGCATAGAAGCACTGTTGTCTTGATTGTATTGGTCCTTCACTGCTAGTGCACTGACCACGGTTCAAAGCTCGTTGCAGCGTACTTGGAAATGAATTTATACCCTATATAAATTCGAGAAAAATTTTTCTTGGAAAAAAACGATCATCTTTTAAATTGTGTGTGTTTAAACATCATCATCAAATATGTGTTTGTGGCTTACCATCGACATTAACAAAATAATCAATATATTGAAGTTTGGCCTAATGAAGCTCAATATATTGAAGTTTGGCTTAATGAAGCTCAACCATTATGATGGTGACAAGTATTAATTACACAAGTGGTTATGAACGATTGTGGTGATGACCAAAGTTAATTATGGAGGTGATTCTAAAAGTTGTTATTTGTAAAGTAAAAATGAAAATTGTTGTAACGAATTAATAAGTTGTATAAATCCCAAGTTAAAATGAAAATTGTTGTAACGGATTAATAAGTTGTATAAATCCCACACTTCGTTCCAAAGTAAGGGAAGAGGAGGATTTATGGAGATAAACAATATTAACTTAAAGTTTAAGAGAATATTTAGAATTTTTTTTATTATTTTTATCAAAATTTAATATAATAATAAAATTATGATTCAATGAGAAATTATATATCAAGTTTTTTATTAAAAAAANATATATATATATATATATATATATATATATATATATATATATATATATATTGGTTTGTTAAGTGATTTGTGGGATTAGCTTATGGTCTAAGAAACTGCGACCTAGGGGTATCTAAGTCGTTAAAATCACCTGGGGATCGCATTCGTCTTGGGCCATGCTAACCCTTAACATGACTGGATTTTAAATGTCTCCTCATGTTACCACGGAGTTTCGAACTTGGGTCGTCATACAGAATGAGGCCCATACATAAATTATTTAAACAAAGTGTCCATTGTGACTAATTTAGACAAAAGATAACCTTTGTTGAAATAAAAAATGTATGATCAGTAAACCATATTCAAGGCAAACAAAAAAAATGTTTCTAATTCGTGGTGTACAACTTGAGTGGGCCTAATGGTTAAGAACATGTGTTTCCTCCTAGGAGATCGTAGGTTAAAATCTAGAGGGGGATAGGGTATGTACACCTCCATAAACTTTAGCAGTCAAATCGTTGCATGGAAGGGGTCCCTTGTCCCACAAACAAAGGGTCTCATACACAAATTTGGTGTATGGATTGGTTGTGACCTTAAAATTAAATTATTATTATTATTATTATATTTATGTATTTTTTGTTGTAAGAAACTTAGAGATACATTTAGACTTGTCATTATATTCTACCAAAATTATAATTTTTTAAGAATTTTTTTTTACTGTTCAAATGATAAAACTTATCATAATTTAGTTGTGAATTAGCAATGGGGATGTAAGATGAAAGTTATTCTTTACTGAGAAATAGATATTTTTGAATATTAATATATGATTGAATATGATAAAATCGATGATTACACTACCCTCGTGGCGGTTGCTATATAGCATTGATCGGTCACGAGGTGAGGAGGTACGTGCCTCTTGATTTAATTAAATGATATTAATTATTATTACAATTTATTATATTTATTATTATTATCATTTTTATGTTCGTAACATTGCCACCCTCTTAAGATTTTGCTTTGTCCTCAAAGCAAGGGTAGCGATGGATATTGTAGGAGGAATCGTTCGGACTCCCATGATGAGTCCTCTTCTGGAAGGTTTTTCCATTTGATAAGATATTCCTTTATGGTCCTGGAACGTAACACCTTTTCCTTTGTGGCAAGAATACCTTCTAGTTCTAAAATAATTTTTCCTTCGTCATCGAATTCAGGGATTTATGTTTGCACCAATTGAGCTTGCCCAAGCATTTTTTTGAGACATGAAACGTGGAAGACATTGTGGATTCGACAATTGTCTGGTAACTCTAATCTATAAGCTACTTGGCTAATTTTTATGTTAATTTGAAAGGGTCCATAGAATTTTAGGGCCATTTTGTTCTTCCCTTGTTGCTTAAGGGATAACTGTTTGTAGGGTTGAAGTCGTACAAACACCCAATCGCCTTCTTCAAATTATCTTTCTAACCTATGTTGGTCTGATAGTTGTTTCATTCGATTACAAGTTGTTGCTAGGTTCTCTTTTAATATTTGTATGATTTTATGTTCTTCCTCTAGCTTATTTCTTACTACTTGGACCTTAGTATTAATTAGTGCAAACTCCTTCCATTTAGGTGGTTCATAACCATATAAGGCTTGGAAGGGAGTCATTTTAGTGGAAGTGTGATATGTAGAGTTATACCACCATTCGGCTAAGTGTAACCATTGAGCCCGTTTATTTTGCTTATCTATCACAAAGCACCGTAGATACGTTTCTAAGCATTTATTTACAATTTATGTTTGTCCATGTGTTTGTGGGTGATAGGCAGAGCTCATATTTAGAGATATACCTGTATTTTTGCAAAATTCTTTCAAGAAATTTCCTTTAAATTTTGCATCCCTATCGCTGACAATTACCTTCGGAAACCCATGTAACTTATAAATGTTTTTTGCAAAAAACATCTGCAATTTGTTTTGTTGAGTCGGTTTTTCTTACTGCCATGAAATGTGCATATTTGGTTAATCTATCAACCACCACAAAAATTGTATCCTTCCCCTCAGACATGGGTATCCCTTCAATGAAATCCATTGAAATTTCTTCCCGTTTTTGTTCAGGAATATGTAGGAGATGAAGTAATCCTAGAATCATAACATTTTCATTTTTATTTCTTTGACAAATTTCACATTCGGCAACAAATATTTGAATCTCCTTATTCATTCCTTTCCAATAGAATGATTGTCGTGCATTATAGTAGGTTTTGAAAAAACCCACATGTCTTGATGTTGGGGAGTTGTGTGACTCCCTTAAAACTTTCATTTTAAATTTTGAGGATGGAATTAGGTAGATTTTGTTCTTGTACCATAAAATGTCATTTTTCCATTCAAATTTGGGGTTTTGGTCTAAATTATTGATTATGGAATTAGATTCAGGATCTTTGGCATACTCAACTCGAATCTCATCCAACCAATCTGAAATGACTATTGTTGTTGCATATGTGTTTACTTCCTCGTCTTTTCGTGATAGTGCATCACTAGCTACGTTGTCTTTCCCTTTTTTGTGTATTATTTCCATATCAAAGGTGGAAAGTTTCTCCATCCACTTTTGTTGTTCTGTTGACAATATTTTTTGTTTTAGTAAGTATTGGAGACTATTGTGATCAGTACGTATTGAAAATTTGCTTCCTAACAGATATTGTCACCATTTAGCTAATGCATGCATAATAGCTAACATTTCCTTATTATAGGTAGATTTTAACTCTTCCTTTTTGTTGAGCTTTCGACTTTCAAATGCTATTGGGTGGCCATCTTGCATTAATACTGCTCCTATTCCAATTC
>ML781104.1:276506-315416 GCA_009831015.1 Picea engelmannii | reverse complement strand
TAGGCCTAATTAATTTTACACCTAGGGTTTTGACTTTTAGGGTTTGAAGGGCGTTGCTCTTGCAACACTTTTCACCCTTAGATTTATGTTTTGAAGCTAGCCGTTTTGCCAAGGATTTTTAAGGAAAGAGGGAGGAGCATGAGTCCTTGCTTAAGCAACACCGGAATGAGCCTCCTCCCCTTAGGGTTTTGACTCTAGGGCCCTGCCATTGCAACATCATAAAGCCTAACTCTCTTGTCCTTAGATTTAGATTCTCCCGAGACCTAGCCTTTCTTTCTTGACTCCATAATACCCTAAGGCACTAGTCTAACTCTCCAACGTTGAGCTTCTTGTGACAAAACAACACTTTCAAACTTCTTAAATTTGAAACCCTAACTAACCCTAACGTCTAACTAACCCTAGATTGATGATGACGTCATGCCTTGTTTGAACTCTAAGATGATAGAAAACGTTGTGGCTAAGTCATCCAATGATAGACATTGATGTGTTGATAATTTTCATTGACCTATTTGCAAAACGTTGAGCTCTTTGTCTACCAAAACTAACCCTAAAGAAGGCTGACGTCACCTCTAGTAAGCTTGATGTAGCACTCTTGTCATATATGAGCATTTGATGATATTTTATGCTAATTCAAAGATTGATTATATACATTGAATACTATATCATTTCCAGTGTTTATTGAGAAGTAATATTATAAGTCATAATCATTTTTTGCAATCATTGACTTCGTCAATAATTACTGTTATTTATGCTCATGTATATTAAATATTGATAGTCATTAATCTATGAAGTGCTAACCACTACTTGCATGCATTAGCTTTATGGTTGCCTTGTCTCGCAAACAGGTGCCGCTTCTGTGGTTTATCTTCATCTCGACTATCTTCTTGGCGGTAATCTGTGAAAGGGAAAAAACTTACCTTGATCCTTTAACCCTTTGCCTTTCAAAACCCCAGATTGCCAGGGACGTCTCCCTTGGGTTTAGCCACCCTAAATAGAAAGAGCCCCCCATCGAGGTGACAGTGGGTGGGGAAGCTCATGTTATGCCAGTTTGATCCTTGCCTTGCAGCTACCTGACCTAGACTACAAACTGAGTGATAACAGTTTCAACAATGGATTTTTAGAAGTACTTGGATGACAACTAGAATGATGAGATTGCGAAGAATGATGAGAATGAGAGGAAGAGGAAGAAGAGCTTGAAATTGAAGATGGTGATGGAGGCTTGGGAGGATCTCCTCCACTTCCATGGTTCACTGAAGCATTATCCTCTTCTTTAACTTTCTCTTTCTTCTCCTTCTTTGCAACTCTCTTCTTGTAATCTACAAACAATTTTTCTACCATGCCTGACATCTGGTAGAAAGCTATGTGGAAAGCCTTCTCATTCTCTGCACGAAGTTGTTCATCCTTCATTTTCGTTCTTCGAGTTGCACGTCCAATCTCTGGGTTGAAAGTCTTAAGTTTTCCTTCACCTTCTTTGAGCTTGGCCCTGGTAATCATTCACACTCGCAATTCAAGTCAAAGAAAACCACTTTGATATCAACATGATCTGAGATATTTTCATTCGATGACCATTACATGAATTTCATTAAGAGCATAAATAAAAGCTTATGTGCAACATGATTAACGAAGACACGATCATGGATAAAAGATGAGAAGAAGAACAAGAAGACAAGACATGATAACAGAGTTCATCCTAAGAATGGACTACATCTACGGACTCACTTCGAAGTGGAGAGGCTTTTATATTATCTGAACAATAAATTGACATAAATTACATGGCTATACCTCAAACTAGAAATGGCTTGAAATCCGTTGGTCGAATACAATGATGGCACCAATGGATTCATGGCGAGAAATCATGTATAAATGACTATCAAATAATGAAATTTTGGCACTGCTCATCCTAGGCCCTCTTGGGTTCTTCACCTCATTTTGCATGCCACCAGCCTGTAATGATTTCTCTTGTACCTGCATCGAAAAATGTGTCATCGTACTATGTTGGGCGCGAACCCCGAACTTGGAAACAATTTGAGCTTAAAATGAAAATCCATGGGCGAAGATACCAAGCCCATCCGTTAGTTTGTTGGTAATCGAATGTAAAAATAAACACATGTTTGGGGGAGGTCTCAGGGTCAAACCCGCGCCNCCCCCCCCCCCCCCCCCCCCCCCTTTTGGTACCTTGTTGCAACAATATATTAAAATAATGTAACAACCATACTATATGGTCCGACCATATATATTGTATATATATACCAAAATTTTACCATAATCAATCCGTAGCGCCTAATTGATTTGACTCATGCACGCAATGTGTTTAAATGATCCAGATGGATATTGGTGGCCACCCACTTATTCTAACTGGCTCCTCTTGTTCGTTTTTAGTTCAACGCGTTCTTCTATACTTCTTTGTAATTATGGGTTCTACACTTTTGGGGTTGTCTGAAGCCCTACACATCTTCCAGGTGGATACCGATGGCCTCTCACCTAATCCAACTGGCTTATTTTGTATGTTTTCATGTTAGCACATCTTGTTGTACTTCTAGGGTCGTTTTGGAGCCCTAAACAATTTTTTTTTGGCTCGCCACAATCAAACTATAGTCAAAGTCAAAGTTTGACGATGTAATGTGTAGTTCTTTGAAAGACCTTTCCAATGGGCTATCACGCACCTAAAACGGAGGTCGTATGCAAAAGTTACAACCCCAGGAAGTTGAGGTACCAACTTACCCATAGGGGCCCACATGACTTTTAGCGTTTCAGTTCCTAGGGTTAGGTTTTTGGATGTCTAGGGTTTTGGAATTCATAAGTAATATAAAAAAGGCCTCTAGAACCTCATTGTAATCGTTTTTCTCAGACGGATACGCGTAGCGGCCACATCTCTTCTCAGAGATAGCTACCACCATTCGAGCAAGTGTTTCAGTTCTGCAGTTATACAATTTCAACCTATTTCATTTATTCAATAGAATATATTGTTCACTGGATATCTGTGTTGTTCTTCATATCTCTATGTTTATTGTATTCAGTCTGTTAATCATTTTGTTCTGCTCCTAAATCTGGATCAGTGGTATCAGAGCGATCTGTTGTTCATTTATTTTTCTTCGTGCATGTCCCCGACAAGAGCTGGGTACAAGAAGTTGGGACTCAAACCAATCGACTCGGTGTAAGATCGGTCGCGTCGAGCCCGACAACAACCCATAGGAGATGAAAAGAAATATGATGGAGCAGGAGATCCTTTTAAAATGTTGCTCGAAGAATCCCTTGCGCGAAAAAGGAATGAAATGATGGACAACTTTGTGCAGATACTTCGGCGACTGCCCACAGGAGAAGCATCTTCATCAAGCCTCCATGCAACCCTCTTCAAGGTACAGGTAAATTTTGATATTCCATTATTTGAATGACTGATAGATGCGGATGTTGTAGATAAGTGGTTAAATCTGCTCGAAGGGTATTTTTCAATCCACAATTTTTTCAATAGGGAAAAGATTACTTTTGCACTCCTCAAGGTTGTCCCCGATGTTAAGGACTGGTGGGAAACTTGCTCTGAGAAAAGGGCCATAGAGGAATTTGCAATATTTGTGGTTGCCCCTACATGGGATTCCTTCCGGGATGCCATTAAAGAACAATACTACCATGTTGGAAGCTACGAGGACCAGTACACCAAATGGACCACGCTGCATCAAGAAAGGGACCAGACAGTACCAGATTTCACCAATATTTTCCATACCCTGCGCATCAAATTGGGTATTAAAGGCTTTGAGTGACATATGGTGCTCAAATACCATGACTGTTTGCATAGATACATTCAAATAGAAATGGAGTTTCTGGACATCACCTCATTGGGTACGACTTATAGATATGTTGTCAAGATCAAGCAGAAATTTAAGTAGAAGAGGCGAGATTTTGGATCTGCAAACTCCTCACAGCCGAAGCAGGGAAAAGGCGGCCCTAGCCCACACAAAAAGGGACATAGAAAAAATGGCCACTCTCAGGACAACTAGTCCAAGCCGCAAAACAAGAAGGGCAATGAGAAGACGAAGAAGGACATGGGAAAATGGTGTGAGTACCATAAAATCCCTTGGCACAACATTGAAGAATGTCGCTCCAAGAAGTCACTCGTGGTCGAGCTGAAGGCTTTCGAGTCAGAGGCCGATTTTGATTCTGAAACAAATCTCGAAGGAGGGAAGCAGATTATCGATGTTGAACCCAGTGCCATTGTTGCTACCACCAAAGTCCGACCAAGCGAACCAGAAGAACCAAAGGAAGGGGAATGCCTCTTTCACTCACAGATGTGGGTAAAGGGGGCTCCGCTTCATTTCATTGTTGATAGGGGAAATCATAAGAACCTGATTTCAGTAGAGTTCGTCAAGCGGTTGGACCTGCCAATGACACCACACCTGCAACCCTACGCCATTGGCTGGCTTCACCAAGGAAGAGATCTATTTGTCAGCCAACAGTTTTGGCATCAAGCCTTTCAAAGATGAGGTATTGTGTGATATTGCTCCCCTTGAAGTTTGTGATGTTCTTTTAAGACAACCATATTTGTGGAAGTGTCATGTTGTGTATGAGTCTAGACCTCGCAGTGTTATTATTACTTTGGGTAGACAATTGTACAGGATACCAGAGGTAGTGTCGCCTACTGCTATTTCTTTAATCTCTCCTAAGAAATGCAGTAAGGTCATTCCACAAACTAGGAAGTTCATCTTCTTTGTGATCCGTGCTCAAAGTAAGCAGAAGGTCACCTCCACATCTGTGGCCTCTACACAGAGCCTCTCTTTGTAGCAGAAGCAAGTGGACAAGATCGTGGAAGAATACATAGACATCTTCTCCTCACCCATAGGGATAGCGATGCACTGCCAAGTCAAGCATCAAATTGATCTGACCCCTGGTGCACCTCTACCCAATGGACCAGTCTATCGTTGCTCGTTGATGGAAAATAACGAAATCAGGCATCAGATCTAAGAGCTTCTTCAAAAGGGCCACATCAGACCCAACCCGTCCCCTTGCGGAAGCCTGATTTTATTGGTGCAGAAGAAGGACGGGACTTGGCGACTCTGCATTGATTATAGAGCCTTAAACAAAATCACAGTTAGGAATCGATACCCAATTCCCAGGATTGATGACCTTCTTGACCAACTCAAGGGGGAAAAGTTCTTCAACAAGATTGACCTAAAGTCTGGCTACCGCCAAGTTCCCATCCAACCAACTGATGTATAGAAGACAACCTTCAAATCTAAAGAAGGTCTCTTCGAATGGTTGGTCATGCCCTTTGGCTTAACAAATGCACCATCCACTTTCATGAGGTTGATGGATGATGTATTGAGACCCTTCACCAACTCTTTTGTGGTGGTATATTTGGATGACATCCTCATCTTCAACATAATTTGGGAGGAGTAGATGCGACATATACAATAGGTTTTGAGCACTTTGCGGTAGCACAAGCTATAGGCCAACTTGGAAAAATGCTCTTTTGGCATGAACAAAGTCCAATACCTTGGCTACATTGTTGATGAGCATGGGGTTCATGTTGATCCAGCTAAGATCCATGTCATCCGTGACTGGCCAGCCTCGACCACACTAACCGAGCTTCAGAGCTTCTTGGGACTGGCCAACTTCTACCGATGGTTTGTGTTGGGATTATCCCATATTGCATGAGCCCTCATCCAGGTGACCAAGGGCGGTGGTAGGGCATAGTTCATGTGGGGGAAGGAGAAACAATGAGAATTCAATGATCTAGCGCATCACTTGTGCTCATCTCTAGTACTCTCCTTGCATGATTTGCAACAACCGTTCAAGATTGAGACTAATGCATCTGACTATGTTGTAGGCACAATTCTCACTCAACACTATCATCCGGTGGCATATCATAGTGAGACACTCTTAGATACTTTCCGAAAATACCCCACCTATAACAAGGAAATGTATTCCATTGTACAAGCATGTCGTCAATGGAAACATTACATTATGGGAAAGGAGATGATCATCCTCACTGATCACAAACCTTTGCAGTTCATACAAACATAGGGGAAATTGCAAAAAGACGACCATCAGAAGTGGTCCACCTACCTGTAGAAGTCCCATCTCAACATCAAGTATAAGACATGGGTTTCAAATCGCGTCGTTGATTGCCTCAGTCGACATCCCATGGCTGTACTCACCATTGTGTTGAATTCCTGTGGACATGAGGCATTTGAGTGGCCCCAACTTTATCAGCAAGATCCAGACTTTTCCACCACCTATCAACTCTTGGGTACATGCACGACGGTCACCAATTTTCACATTCAGGACATACTATTATGCCATCTAGGCCATCTCTGTGTTCCTACAAGTGAGTGTGCAAAGATGATTTCGGAATCCCACTATAGTCGGATGGTAGGACATTTTGGTGTGGAGAAAACTGTGGTCGTTCTTCAGAAACATTTTTATTGGCCAAAACTTCGACAGGACGTCAACAAGTATATCATATCTTGCACTTCTTGTGCCATTGCCAAACCAACCATCAAGAAGCAAGGATTATACACCCCTCTTCCTATTCCCGAGAAGCCTTGGGAATCCATTTCAATGGATTACATGTTTGGCCTTTCGTCCACCAAGCAAGGCAATGAATGCATATTTGTGGTCATTGATCAGTTTTCGAAGATGACCATCCTCACAACCTGCAAGAAGAATATCACAACGACAGATACTGCCAAGCTGTCATCTCCGACCGTGACAACAAGTTCCTCAACAGATTTTGGTCAAGTATCTGGTCATTGTTGGACACCAAACTCACTAAATCCACTACTTTCCACCCCCAAACAAACGACCAAACATAGGTCATCAATCAGATAATTGTGCACGTCATGTGCATGTACAACTCTAAGCACCCATGTGCATGGGATGAGAGTCTCCCCTGTGTCAAGCACGATTACAACATGGCTCTCCATAGCTCCACCGACCATAGCTCATTTCAGGTGGGGCTGGGATTCCAACCCTTGGGTCCCATTGATATTGCACTACCTCTTTCCACCACACAGACAAACTCTTCCCATGTTCAGTTTGAGACCGAAAAAACCACCTAATTCATTAAGTGGATTCAACACATCCGCCAACAGGTCCAAGAGATTTTGCAGAAATCCAATGCTAATTACAAGCATCGCCATGATCAACATAGGGTACTGCACAAGTTTAAGGTTGGAGACAAAGTCTTGTTACATTTGCATAAGGAGCGTCTCAGAGGGCCCCATTGGAAGCTCCGCCCACTTCACTATGGGCCTTACACTATCACTAAGGTTGTGGGTAGCAATGATTTTGAGCTCAACACTCCACCCTTCCTTGGCATGCACCTAGTGTTCAATGTGGACCTCCTTCGGCCATATTTTCCACCATTATTGGACACCTTAGAGATTGCAGAACAACTGACACCAACATAGCTCAACCCTGACTGCATGGAACAAGCATCCACTAGTGAGATAGTGGACACATATGTCAATGGCACTCGCCAACAGAGTATCCATGTTTATAGGGTTTTCAAGGCAGGGCAACTCCTACACCAAGGAAAGTGGATCACCCAAGGCCAAATCCAGCAGAAGTTTCCTCACCTGATGGGGGAACTCAACACAATGGAGACCATTGCTTCCTAATGGGGGAGGATTGATCTAGATGGATATTGGTGGCCACCCACCTATTCCAACTGGCTCCTCTTGTCTATTTTTAGTTCAACATGTTCTTCTGTACTTATTTGTGATTGTGGGTTCTACACTTATGGGGTTGTCTAAAGCCCTACACATATTCCAGGTGGCCTCTCACCTAATCCAACTGACTTATTTTGTATCTTTTCATGTCAGCACATCTTGTTGTACTTCTAAGGCTGTTTTGGAGCCCTAAACAATGTTTTTTTGGCTCGCAATAATCAAACTATAGATGAAATCAGAGTTTAACGGTGTAATGTGTATTTCTCTGAAATACCTTTCCAACGAGCTATCACGTGCCTAAAACGGAGTTCATATGCAAAAGTTACGACCCCATGAAGTTGAGCTGCCAACTTACCCATATCGGCCCACATGACTTTTGGTGTTTCACCTCCTAGTGTTAGTTTTTTGGATGTCTAGGGTTTTAGAATTCATGAGTAATATCAAAAAGGCCTCTAAAGCCTCATTGTAATCATTCTGTTAAGACAAATGGGCGTAGCAGCCACATCTCTTATCAGAGATAGCTACCACCATTCGAGCAAGTGTTTCAGTTCTGCAGTTTTACAATTTCAGCCTATTTCATTTATTCAATAGAAGATATTGTTCACTAGATATCTGTGTTGTTCTTCATATCTATGTGTTTATTGTATTCAATATGTTAATCAGTTTGTTCCGCTCCTAAATCCGGATCATTAAATGTGGTCGGAATTTGTGGGCATCGTTGGAATATGGGTCGTTGGTCGATCTGGTCGTCGGTCGACCCGACGGTCGTTATTATATATTTTTTAATCTATTTGGATTAGGCCCTCCTTAGGCATTTTAGGGGTGCCACATGGTGCCCTTCTATCTGTCGAGCCTGTCCAGTCATCACTGCCACCCGTCACCCTGTCAGGATGCCACGTGGCGGCCCCTTGGTGGTGCCACGTGACATCACCTGGGAGTGCCATGTGGCACTTTCCAATTGGTCCAAGTGGTCACCAAAATGGCGAATCAACATGCCACATGGTAGTGTCTCGTGTTGCCATGTCATCATGTTGACATTAGCATTACATCATCATGATGTCATCTTTTCACACTCAACTGTACAGATGTTGATGTCACCATGTTGACTTTGACGAGGTTGACCAAAACTTTGACTGTCCATAACTTCTTCGTTCGAACTCCATTTGAGGTGTTGTTTGCGTTGTTGGAAAGCTTGCGATGCGCTTTTTGACTTGTCACCATTTTTTCTGAGATTTTAGGACTTTGAATTTTTTCCCTTTTTGATCCTCTTGGATCAGTAGTTGACACATCTCCCTTGAGAGATAAGCTACCACACTAACTAGTTTGTAGTGCTTTGAAATTTACAATGTTTTTCTATTGCATTCATTAATAAAATTTGTGTTTTGTTGTATGAGTGTGCTCTCTGCAATATATCTATGTGTTTCCATTTATATTTATTCCTTCATTATTACATTTATCATTCTTGGCGCACAATGTTAAAATCGACAAACACAATCTAAAACTATTTGACATGAGGCATTAAAGCCTTGCATCCCTATGTGGGTAGGGTTTGCCCTAGCCACAACATGCGATTTTTATGCCATCCTAGTGCCTATTCACTAGGGAAGAAGCTGAGCTCTGTTGGCGTTTCCACTAGAGTTGCAACATGAAATCATCGTGCTTGCATTCGAAGTCGCCCTGGTGCCTATTCGATTGGGAAGAAGTTTAGCTCCATTTTCAGTATGGATGCATCAAATCTTGAGGATGAGTCATTATGTTCTTTGATAAGGTACTCAAAGCTAGTTGGTGAGAAGCATCCATTGAAGAGAAGGTTTATCAAAAATGTGAAAGCCATTCCCAAGATAGACATTTTGTCTCCAGAACAAAAAAGGACAGTCATTCTTCTACACAAGCAAGATTTAATTGAAAAGTTTAAATGCATTTGGCCTAGTCCTCGAGTAGTCCAGACATGAATCACAAAGCATTGTAATGTCCTAGGTAAAATATCTAGTTTTTATTATGTTAAAGGTTTCTTTTTGTTTTTATTTAGTAGTAAGGAGGAGAGAGATCTGATCTTCAAATCATATCCCTATTTTGCGGGCTCCAAGGGAATGTTCCTCACCCATTGGACCCTTGAATTTGATCCAAACATGGAAATTATGGTTGCCCATATATGGGTTAGGCTATCTCACCTCCCCATTATATTCTGGGACGAATCCACTCTCAAAGACATTGGGAATAAGCTAGGTCACTACATTGACTGAGCTGAGATTAAAGGACATATATATTCTTGTGCTGGAATTTGTGTGGAGATCAATCTAGAGAAGGGCCTTATGGGGGTAGTACAAATTAACATAGAGGGATAGCGTCATCTCCAATCCATTGATTATGAGTAGATCCCATTCAAATGTAATTCCTGCCACGAGTATGGCCATTTTGCAAAGAAATTCCGAAGAACCCAAGAAATTCATCGACCTCCACATTAGTCTCCCCCTCAAATAAAATGGAGTAGGGATATTTTAAACAGGTATCTAGAAGGCATAAGAAGCAATAGACCAAGAAGCCACAAAACGACCCTATCTTGGCATGTCCATCCCTTCCAACAACATATTTGAACCTCTTGAAGACCTAAAGGAAGAGGAAGAGGAAAGGGTTGAGATAGATCCACCAAAGACACATTTAGGTCCTAAATTTGGATCATCTTTTGACATCCAAATGGAACTGGAGTATATCGTATTGAAAATCATATAAGAGACCCCTTCCAGGGTAAGATCAACATTTCTCTCGAAAAAGGAACAAGGAGTAGAAGAATAGGATCTAGAGGAAGAAAAGGAGAATGAAGATGAGTCAGTGGATGAAAGAAGAGGAAGTAGAGATGGATGAGAAGCATGGTCATCCCACTATGCTTCCCCCTGAAACTTTTGAGTCCCCTTCCTTTGTAGAAATCCCGAAGGAAGGTTCACATCCCTCTGCCTTGCTTACAAGGGGAAGGAAATCAAGTGGAGAGTGAAGGGATAAAGAGCTGGAATCAAACATCCTCTTGAGATATTGACTAACACCGGAATCTACTCTTTTTAATGGAGGAATAACTTCTCAAAAGCGATAACTATGTTTTCTTTCTTCATTTTTCTATGGAAGCAATTTGTTAAAGTTGTTTCTTGTACTTAGGAAAAAGTAAAATCAAGCTATTGTAGGAAAATTGTTGGACTCCTCCCTTCCATCCTTTTTATGGGAGGAGGTTTGCTTTGCAATCTAGATTCAACCTCCAATAATTTGTATGAAATTTCAAGACTATAGTACTCGTACTTTTGTTGTTTAACTTTGCTACAACTTTTTCAATATAATATTTCCCAATTATATATATATATGTATGCCTTGATTTAGTAATCTAGATCATTGAATGTCCAACTTAGTGTGAGAGAAGACCCCAATGACAAAAATGTCCGTGACCAAAAAAGGACCGATATAAAGAGTCACAATAGATTCTTGTATAATGGATGGCATGCATCTGAGCCTATTTCTTTTGTAGGAGTTTCTTTTTTATATGTAAAATGAGTTTCATTAGAGGTCCTTCTAAAATCCTAGAAGTGAACTTAGGCCCACTTGTTGCAACATCAACACATGTACCTTTGTAGGGAGAGGTTACAATAATTACTTTCTATGGGCCACAATATCTTTGAAAAGACTACCTCCAAGTAGCAACATATTGATATTCCATGTGTAATTATATGTAGACGGATGTGTGTGCATGCACATGCATATTGTAGGGCTCATTAATATCTCAAGGGGAACAAGCAAGTATGGAAAATATATTTTAATTAAGTACCGACATGATCAAGAAGATTCCATACATGAAATTGCACAATCATATGCTAATGTGGTTGAATCCAAGATTTGGGTCCCAAATATGCGTTGTATGTGAATTATAATTATTGAAGCTTGGACCCTATTTGAAAATAAACAAGCTTCAAATTTGAAGTAAACTTGTCAAAGTTGATGGATATTTGACCAGGAAAGATAACTCGTAATCAAGCCACTTAACAAATGCTACGACATCCTCAATGTTGATATATACTGCAGACCGAACTTCCTTTATCAAGAACCGAACAAAATTGCCTTGCGTTTCCACATCTGTTTTGATGTGGAAAGCCCCGTTTTACACCAAAGAAAAAAATTCTTAGCTATTTTTATGAGTATAGTAACTTTAATTTATAGCAACATTTGGTTGTAGTTCTGGCAATTAATATAACTTTAATTTATAGCAACATTTGGTTGGAGTTCTGGCAATTATTATAACTTTAATTTATAACAAAATGTGATTAAGGATTTGCAATTGATTTATTTATTCGAGAAGGATACTTACAATTTCCAAAATAATAAAAGGTGGTTTTCCTTTGTTTTTTTAACCATTTATGAACACTTGAAAGTTTGTTGTTATCCTCTTCATTCCACCTTGTACGATTAGTAATATGAAAGACATAAATACTATGTTGAAGTTTATTAATGAATTCGTTTTGAATAACAAGATTACACAATTGGCAATTTGGTCTTATTATTTCAAATATATTTCAATAATGGAAAATAGAAAGAAAAAGGAAAAGTTCCATGAAACTCCTAACAGATAATTTTTATGTGGAGAACACCTTATAACAAGATAAATAACTTCATGTTGTTAGTTTTTGTTATTGAAAATTAAATACCATATATGGATTATACGACCAAAGAAATTTAAGTTGCAAGGCGATGTTCTATTTCAATTCCTCTAGTGAACCCAATAGAGGTTCAACAATAAGTAGAGGTTGGGAATTAAAATACTATGAATGGTTGAAGAAGATGATTTGAGAACTAAAAATAAAAATTGTGGATGTTTCATGGAAACTTTTAAGTTACTAATCTCTTACAATTTTAAGGGATAGATTAATTCTCTAATTCCTAAATGATAGCCTCCAAATCTTTTATGAATATCATTACTTAAGACGAGTTTACATAAAGGCATTGAAAGCTTTAACATGAAACATGTTGCTACAAAGAAATGAATGAAATTTACTAAATACCAGGAAGAACAAGTGTAGAGTGCGTTGTGTTACCTCTAATAAGTAAGAGTTGCTTCTTTAAATAGGATTATTGGCTGTTCAGTGGCTTTTTTTTGATGGAGCATCGAAGGCAGGTGGCTCAAATTGCGGGGGCAGGAGGTGTTATAAAGTCTTGTTCATCGATGGATTATCGTTGGTATTTAAATTGTGGGGAGGGAACAAACACCAAAGCAGAGCTGATGGGAGCGTGGGCTGCACTTTTTATCGCAAAATATTTGGATATTCTCGATATTCAGTTATTTGGTTATTCAAAAGTAATAATTGATTGGTTAAAAAAAAAACAAATCTCCAGGTTATAAATATTGAAGGATGGAAAAATAAAACCAGTGTTTTGGCCGCTTCCTTCAGGGTTATCCACTTTCAGCACATCTACAAAGAGAAAAATGTGGAGGCAGATCTCTTATCGAAGAAAGCCCTGATGACTACGAGTGGAAGACTCTTTTATCACTCATGGGATGGAGTCTCTGCTGGAAATGTCCAGCATTTTGACATTTTTTAATTGCAAAATGTGTCGAGTTCGGGTTCTTTGTATTATTTTTCTAGTCACAGACGGTGTGATGTTTAGTGCTCTTGAAGAGCTCTCTTGTTTTGGAATGATTGTGTTGGCTGATTATATGGATGATCTGGTTCATCTCCTTTTAGAGAGATAGGCAGAATATCGTTCTTAGAAATTAGGCATTAATTTGCCGGAGTTTGTATGAAAAATTATATTCTTAATATAATTAGTGTGAATTTTCTGCGGGATGTATTCGAAGGTCACTGCACTAGCAGGAAATCAAACTTTAAAATTAAGATAATTAAAAGTAATTAAAATAGCTTTAAAAAGTATTATTAAAAAATAATAATAGTAATAAAAATATTTTAATTTGATATTGGTTAAAAATAAAGCGAAATCTTTTAACAAGTTTTAAATAAAATTTAACAATTTTAATTATATTTTTTTTGTTTAATAGTTTGTTTGTGACTTGCGGGACTAGCTTGTGGCTTGAGAAACTGTGATTCAGGGGCATTTAAGCGATCAAAATCACCCGGGGATCGCATCCGTGGATTTTTTGTTCCCGCAGGTTTGGAACCGATGACTTAACATCACAGAGTGTCTTAATAGCATACTCCGTCACCCACTGTATTACACCTCCGGGATGAAAAAATTGAAGAACATGGGGGTGGGCTTTGATTCACTTATGTGTGCATGGATCACGATAATTATTTTAATTATATTAATATATATAGTAAAGCACATAATTTTTTAAAATCAATTTTTCTAGTGTCTTTACATGTATATAAAAAATCAATTTTTTAATGGCTAAGTAATCTAAATAACAATTATTTTGTATCTCGTATATTGCATGTTGTGCATGGACAACCTGGTTTACATGCATTTTCCCACATTATTTGCATGCATCACATTGGTGACTCAGGTTCGATCCTGACAACGATTATCTTTGCAGTTGGGATTAACCATTATAGAGCAAGGCCTTTTGGTCAAAGTTGAAAGCATTCTTCACCAACCGAGCAATATCTTAATGAACCTTGTATGTGGTTAAAGTGAGTAAACTCACCTTAACCACTCAATTTTTATTATAGTTCTTTTGGCGCAACTGATTTTTTTTACTCCAATGTTACAATGCACTCAACTTAAATGCCTCAATCTCTAACTTTTATGAATTTGACATCTTTATTACTCGATAAATTACATAGGCTGGACGAACAAAAATAGCAAAAATGAAATATTTCTATAGGTTAAAGAACAAGTTCACAAAATCCTAATTTCCTGCTCAAAATGAATCCTATTACTAGTAAAGGCTAAAAAAAATAAAAAATATCTCAAGTAAATATCATTACCACTGTGAAAAACAAGGATTCCATTCTAAAAGATTATTTATTTTCTGCGGAAAAAATTCCAACATAGTTCCTGTAAGATGAAAATTGAAATAATTTTTTCTTGTTTAATTCCATAGTTCCAACATAACTATGGTTGTGACGCTGGCACTTCTATTTATCCAGAGATTAATTTTATGTAAACATTAACCCGCCGAATGTTTAAGATAAAAATGTTTTTGAATAGATATGTTTAAAGTGAAACTTGAAGAAGTATGGACATTTCACTACGTTTGAAAATTTGTGAAATGAGAATTTTCTTAAGAAAATATTGATAGATATGGTGAATATTTTATTTTTCCACTTTATGAACTTGAAAAAGGCCAATTAGAAAAATAGGCCATAAGGTTTACTCTATGGAAGGGTATAATTGTGTATTTGTATTTGATGTTCATATTTTTGGGTTGGCCTACTAAAAGTTGACCCAATATATTTATTTTAAAGTTAGTTGGAATACAATTTACTATCAATTTCTAAGTATGAGATAGATTTTGGTTTTTTGTTTTGGTTGTGGTGTTAGAGTTAATTCTTATAGTGGTGATAAGGTCACTTAAATATGTTATGTCTAACCGCATTTCAGAGGATTGGGACACGTATGATCATCCTTGGATTCAATATATCTTTTTCTCTTGCCTCTGCTTCAAGTCCTTTTACTTGTAGAGAATCATTGCATGTTGACCTCGCCAAGCTCCTCGAAAGGCATGGTCACATGTTGTAGGCCCTCAAGCTTTACAAGTGTCGCGGGTTGCTCACTCTTTGAGTTTTGGAGATTGCTTGCTCTTGCACGCTAATTCTAAAACCTAATTATCATTTACATTTTAGCTATATTTGGCACAAAAACTGTAAATCACACGATTTTAAACATATAAAAATTTCACTAATGATTTAAGATGATGTTATCCAAAGTAATGAAATTAATGAACATTACCCATGATGATGATAAGAGTAAATATCACACGAGGAAGAATAGATACCAAAGTTGGAGTCTATGAAGGTAAACCTTGCCAGTATTGTAATGTACCCTAGCCTCGCTGAGGTCCATTACTTAAGAAAATACACATTAAAATCAAAATTTTCTATGGATAACCTGTAGCTTACCAACTACTAAATTATACATAGACTTAACCATTTATGATACCAATAATTAGATGCAACTACAACATGTTAACGCTAACTTGAATGTAGCTAATAGCTCATCACAACAACATATAAATCATTCTCATACATTATAAAATCACAACAATTAAACTCATAAGTATCACACATAAAACAGCTAAAAACACTTATCTTTTCAAAATCAATTGTGCAACCGGTTGCTTGGGATAGACGTTCCACCAAACTATAGACTTGTTGTTCCATATCACAATAGCAAGTCACCCATGAGTTGGGGCTAGTAATCCACAAAAGAGGGTGCCTCTAACTGTCCACTCATAGCTCAACAAAATCCCACAACCCAATAGCTCTTCCTACAACTATCCCGATTTCTACTAGCTCTCTTCCACACACCTACCCAACCCAAGGAATGTACCCCTTCATTGCTCTCAGTCCATTGAGCTGCACCATTTTCAACAAGGTTTTTGTCATGGGTGACCGAGAATATCGCTTACTGGGATCTCAAGGGAAACTCACTACTAGGAAAATGACAAGGGAAAATAAACAATAGTAGCTTACTCTTGCAGTGCAACTCACACAATAGTTCAATCTTCAAGCTTGACATCCTGGTTTTTCTGTAGTGAAACTCCCACACAGGAGTTCACTCTTCAGGCCTGAAAACATGGTTCTTCGGTCTTCAGCTCCAAAAGCGCTCCATAATTCACCCTCCATTGCTACTCCATCTACTACACTCATCTTCTCATTGTTCATGCCCCAAAAACGCGACTGTCCAAACTACTATTGTGCCCATACAAATTTCCTCCTCTTTTTTCTTTGCTTGACCCACACTTTTCCCCAAGTTGACTGAACTCAATTCAACTCTTAATAGTTATAGGATGTGACTGATTACACCCACCCTCTTACAAATATTCAATGATTGGGATCTTCCACACTCTCGAGAAATTAGAAGCTTCACTCAAAGCATTAAAAACATGGAAAAGGATTTTGGGAATTAAACTCATGAATAAAACCCCCCTTTTTCTAAACCCCTCCTCTCCTGTGGATTGTCAGCCCCCATCTCTATCCATGTCCCCCAGTAGCTAGAATCACATTTTATTTATTAAAAACAACAATACAATGCTTACATATTACATTTCTTGGAACTTGGCCATATTAATTCAATAAGGCTCACCAGTCTATTTCGCAGTTACACAATTACATTATAAATTTCGCGGATTCAAACTAGGGATGTGACATCCTCTTGCCCTTATTTTTGCACCGTCCTTAGTGCACAACACCATACTGGTGTGCATACCATTACAATTTTGGTCCCTCTGGCCATTAAACAACATTTAGGCTCTCCGACCTAATATCACATGGGCATTCTGGCCCAAGAACATAGATACCTAGGTGCTTTAACCCAAATAATATACAAAACCCATGGGAATTCTCCTACATCTATGCTAATTTCCACCAACTCTCTTCCACACACCCACTCAACCCAAGGAATGTACCCCTTCACGACTATTAGTCCATTGGGTTTTACCATTCCCAATGTGCCCCCTTCACTACTCTCACTCCATCAAGATGCATCATTTTTAACAAGGTCTTTGGCACATGTGATTGATAATCTCACTATTGGGGAGACCAGGAAACTCATTGCTAGGAAATTACCAGAAAATAACTAGCAACAACCTTCATGTGGTAGTGCAACTCCCATAAGAGTTCACTCTTCAGGCTCGACAGCCTGGTTCTTCTGTAATCCTGACAACCTGCCTCTTTAGTCTTCAACAACTTCGAAGAGTTAATGACATGTCCATTGGGCTTAAATATTCTCTTCTCTTCTAGAGCTCAACTATCTTGCTTTACTCACCCTTCATGATCATGCATCCCTTTCACTATTATATAGTTCCTCATGGGATGCATCATTTGCCAAGGTGAGCACCAAATTACTACTAGACTTCCACTTGCAATCTGTAACATGTGGTAGTTATCTCATCTGCATCATATGCATATAACCAATATGAGACATCATCATACAATTTTCAATTATAAATTTTCTAATTTGCTTTATACAAGAAAATAAAATTTCCCAAGCATGAGAATTCTGCTTATAATTTGTTTGGCTCTTGCAGCAACAAGCATCAATCTTCTTCATGGATTGCACCATTGCCATATCCAAGACCATTTTTCCTACATTTTTTTTTTCAATTTTCACTTAGCCAAATGGATTGTAAGTATTAAAGCATGTTATCCTTTCATTGCATATTTTACAATATTTCACAAGGGAAATCTTAAAATTATGCATACTAATAATTCATTCATTTCTTGTTGTTAATCATATTAAATGGAATGCAATCATCATTCCCCATACATGCATTATGTAGCATGCCCAACTTATAATGTAATCAAACATTACCAATAAATAAAAAGACCATGCTAGTACCCATGGCCTCGTCTACAAAATGCTTCCATGCATGGCCCCTAGAATACCCCATATCCATGTCATGTATTCCACCATGGTGAGTTGGAAGGTCTAGCCAACGCCTCAACACATCATACAAACTCTTCCCAATTACTGTTCGATCATTCAAATGCCTTCCTCTTCAGCCCATACATAACACCAGGAATATAATTTCTTAGTGCTACTCAGTGTAGGAAAAGAGGTTGTAGTCCAAACGTCAGATATAACTAGGAATACCATTAAGCAATTGTATGGCACTATAGCCTTTCCATTTCCAACCTCAACATGGCCTCACACATGGCCATCTCTAATGACATTCATTACTACAATAGGAGTATGTCTCTCGACTTGACTTGGTTATTGATCCAGATTGGATCATTATATTATTTGTCATCTATCTCGATCCTCTTAGAGTGGAAAAAATTGGAGGAATCAACTTGCAGAGCCATTTTAGTGGTCAGTTCTAGTTTGGAAAATTGGGGTATGGAACCTTTCAAATCCATTTTGAGGCATTAAATGATATTTTTGGGGGTTATGGTGTCTAGAACTTGTGCACACCCCCTTAATGATGTTCTACACTCTGAGACCTTTCCAAAGGTGCATACCGTGCGTCGATTGGAGCTCATATGCAAAAGTTATGCCTCCTGCAAGTTTACCTACCGTGTTGACCACCATGGTACGAGAGGATACCACGTCATCCCCTGTTACTCATGCATATGGGGCTAGCCATGTATGTAATTTCAATAATATTCTAGAAGGTTCAAAACCCTATCAAAATTTAGGGTTGAGGAAGTAAAAAATATACCCCTAGATGGCCATCAGGCTATGTTAAATACCAAGCCAGTAGGAGGAGAAGGGGTTCCATTCTATGTTATCGTATTTTGTTCCATAGTAGAGTAGAGAAATTGGGAGTGGGAAATTAGAGAGCATAATAGAGGGGTTAACATTTTGCAGCAACCTAACAAACCACAGGTCTCAGGTAAATCCATAGAGGGTGCATTCTCCTTTGTACTTGCATTATTTCCATACTAGAGAAAAGAGAGCAGAGAAACCTCACCTTCTAGCTGGGTTTTCTCCTGTAAGGGTTTCCTAGAGCAAATATTTTTGTAATTTTGTGGATGATGTGTGATTGTATTTTACTGTTCTCTATTTTTGTATTTTATCTATTTCATGCATAAGCAAAAAATTAGTAACAAAATATTCTGGAATCTAAAGGAATTTAACCTTCATAGTGTAGATTTCAGTTTTATTTGTCAAACCTGTTGTGATGAACTATTCCAGTGGAATATCCACGACAGTTTATAGATCATACCGGTATCAGAGCCAAGTTTTATTTTGGGTATTTTTGGGAAGTTGTAGGATCCAGGAATCGAATTAAAGAGAAGTCACAAAAACCCTAACCATGGTGGACAAGTCTATTCATAATAACCCTCGAGATCCAACATAAGAGAGATTTGAGCAGTTGGAAGCACAAGTCCTTGACATCAGTCACAATATGAACCTCCTCATGGTGGCTCTAGCAAGCAATCTCAGACTTTTCAAAGATGATGGAGGCTCTAACTCAGAGATTAGATCAGAGGGGAAATTAGGAGATCAAGAAGACTCGGGAAAGGAGCCACAAAAAGAATCCAAGAAAGAGAAGTCGATTCAAGTGTCGTTAAACCTTCACAGTCCATGTTCAATATGGAAGAAAAAGTGGACATAAATCCATACCAAGGTGAGATCAATGCATTAAAACTTAATCATTACTTGCAACAACTAGAAGTTTTTTTTGCATTCAACATATAGATGAGGAGCAAAATATTTCAGTTGCTAGATCGAAGTTAGAGGGCCATGTTTTAACTTGGTGGGAAAGTCACACAGAAACACTTAGGCTGGAGGGTGATCCGCCAGTAACTAGGTGGGAGGAATTCAAAACCCTCATCAAGTCCCAATTCTACCCTATCGGGCATGTAGAGGACCAATCGATCAAGTGGCACTACTTCAGGCAGAGGCAGGGGCAGAGTGTACATGAGTACACCATTGAGTTAAAAAAGATGGTCATCATGCTGGGTATCTCTCCCAAGAACACATATGTACTCCTCAAGTATCTGAGGGGTTTACACAGTCATCTACGAAAACAGGTCATGCTCTTCAAGCCAAGGACAATGGATGAGGTGTGTGTACAAGCACAATACCCGAAAAACATAGGCCAAAAGAAGGGGAAACCAAGTGGTTTGAAGCAGAAAAAGCACCAAGAAGCTTCCAAGGAGGGGGAGAAGAAGCGAAAAGGGTGAAAATACAAGATGACAACAACCAATACACATCAGTGCAAACATCCCAACAATCATTGCAATCATTACAACATTGAGTGCCACATTGAGGAAAAATGTTGGAAATTACATCTAGACTTGAACTCGAAGAACCGTAAGAAGGACAGAAAGAAAAAGAACCTTATAGCCACATATTCGAGCAATTAGGTTGCAAGTAGCTCATATGTGGATGAAAAGATTGTATGCACATCTGTGCAGAAGGAGGTGAATCTGAGTAGCCTTCATCACCAGGAAGATAAGGAGATGACCAAGTTCTTGCACATCAAGATTCGGGTCAAGAAGACCAAGATAGATGCTCTATTCGACTTTGGTTCACATGATAATCTCATAGCAGTGGATCTGGTCAACAAGCTTGGACTGGAGGTTCATGATCATCCTAGCCCCTATCTCTTGGGTTCGGTAAACAAGGATGTAAAGAAAAAGGTAACGAACTAGTATAAGATTAAATTTGCTACAAGTGTTAATTTTATTGATGAAGTGGAATTGCACGTAGTCCCCATTGATGTATGTGGAATGGTGTTTGGAAGCCCTTACATGTATACGAGGGATACACTATTTATGCAAAGAACCAACCAATACTAACTAATCAAGGATAGGAAGTCCTACATCATCAGTCTGCATAAAGGCAAGTCAGAGATCTCACTGGTAAGTGCCAACCAAGACAAAAAGTTGATTAGTTCTAGTAAGAAATACATTTTACTTTTATTAAGAGAAAAATAGTCAGATGATGAGTTTATGGGAGTGAAGGCATCCCTAGAGTGGTTTACTAAAGAGCAGAAGCATCAGTTGGAGGAGTGTTATAGGAATACATAGGAGTGTTCAAGGATCCTAAAGGGATACCACCCAAGAGGGATGTCGAGCATAAAATACAATTATTTCCAGACTCCCTGTTGCCAAATATTGGGTTGTATAGACAATCTTTTCTAGAAGCGAATCAAGCGAATAAGCAGTTGCAACAGTTGTTGGAGTAGGCTGTGATTTGACCAAGTACCTCACCTTTTGGGTGACCCATCATAATTGTTCCCAAGAAGGATGGTGTTGACCACCGTTTTAGTCAACAATACTTAGTTGGAAAAGCATTTCCATGCTCTCCATCATTTCACATTGCTCGTGCAAAAAAAATTGTGCACTCTCACTGAGCTGTTGCTACGCATTTTAAAGTTTTCCTGATGACGTCTTCGATTTTATTCATCATTCAATAATATTTTAGAAATTATTATAATGAATAACAATGATGTTCGTTGGTTAGCTATGCATGTTGGACATGTTACAGGTTCAAGACAAACTTTCGAGAAAGTTGAAATGCAAGTTGAGACCTATTTAGCCGAGGTTGACCAATCACCTCTTGATTCTATATTGACATCATTAACAACACCAATGCACACATTAGTTAACCCAATTATTTTGAGACCCCATAATAACAATGTAAGGGTTTTGGTGGTCTCCTGCGTCAGATAAATCATGAGGATTACATCACCAAAAGTTTTATACAATGATGATAATCCAATGGAAATATCTAAACTATTTGTTGCAACATTTCGTGAATTAGATTAGATCCACAATCCTTCATTTGAAAGAAGGATTGCAGTTCTAATAAATGTTGCAAAAGTTAAACTATCTACCCTTATGCTGGACCTTTAATGTGATGACATAATCTTAAAGTTGTTTCATATCTTCTTTTCGATATCCATAGAAGATCATTTCGAAGATATATTACGAGCCATGCAAACAATTTTGGTTGAAATTCTCAATGATAGTGACTTTATTTTGGAAAGTTTATTATCAATCTTATTAAAGAATTTGATAAGAAAATCAAGGAAATTTATAAAGGATTCGCTGCATTGACTTTAATATTGGAGGTGAATGAAACTCTTTGGGACCTGCCGAGGCCTCTAGAGGGAGGTTGTTAGTTAAAATTGTTCACATTTCACATTAATGAAGCACATGTTACATTTTGGCATTCTAGCGTTAACATTCTTGGGAAGTCTCTTATAACGTAATATCGCTGCAAACTATACATTAGACCCTGTAAAACTTGAAGAGAGGAATTTTTTTATGATGCTATCTATGATGATATTACCTTGAATGATGCCCAAGCTACAAAAGTTGTTATGAAAAGACAACCAGTGGACCTTCTATTTCTTGACAATCAAGGCTTATTAGAATTTTGATGAGAGACCTTTTTATTAGGGTAAACTACTTGCATAGCCATGGGATTTCACATACCAATCTATGCTTGGAGAATGTGTTAGAAATTAATTAAACAACCAGAGAAGTAGGTTATAGAGATAAGTGTACAGTAAATGCACGACTGATTCCACCGACTCCAGTAAGTTCCTGGAAGAACCAGAAACGTCTGGAAGAAGTAACTCCAGCCATTAATCTTAAAACTAATCAACGATGGAGCTCATCCCACCATTGTATAAATGCCCATGTGTGTAATGCAATAGACAAGTTGATTGTGTGATGTTCTTCGTGTCTCTGTTGTCTGTGTGAGTTCTTTGATTTGGGATCAGAGTCGTGAGGGCCGTGTGAGCCAAAGAGGGCATGAGTGCTGTAAAAATAGTGAGGCTTGAGAGCCGTGAGCACTATGAGGTGTGTTGATCTGTGAAAGGGAGCTGTGACTGTTGATTTGTAAGAGAGCTGTGAGTTTTTTTTGATTTGGTATGTGAGTTGTGACTAATGTGATAGCCGTGAAACTGAGTCTTTGCGTGCAGGAGATTATTTTATGCTCCATGTATGTTGTAAACGTGAAGGAGGTTCGTTGTCAACCTGTATGGATATTAATTGCTGCTCCTTGTCCACCGTGAACGCGAAGGAGGTTCAAAGGCTGCTTGAGGGGGCCATCAATCTGCGTGGAGGAGATTATTTGCTGCTGTAAGGGTGAGTCGTGGACTCTTCTGGTCTATTGGAGTCGAGGCATTCATATTTTTTTTGAAAGAGGCCGTGAAGGTATACATATTTTCCTTTGGCTGGTAAATTTCAGTAAAAGGGATTTTTTTACATATTTTCCTTTTGCTGGTAAATTTCAGTAAAAGGGATTTTTTTGGTCCTTTTATGGGTGAATGTTGGACGATTTGATGAGATAAGTTTTTTAATGATTGAATGTTGGAAGATTTGGTGAAAGAGGTTTTTGTATTGTGTAAAGAGTAACATAAATCGTAACTTAAAGATAATAATGCGGAAAGGTCTCATGGTGTGAAAAAAAAAATACTTGAACTAAGGTTAAGGGTTAAATGGTGGTGTGTGATAAGGTGTTTATTAGTAATATGATTATATGTTTTTCATGGTGTATGGATTATGAGAAAGCTCACATTATAAGGCTTATGAGAAAGCTCACATTATAAAGAGGTGATGTTATATCTTGTGATTTGGGTTATCTAGAATTTGGAGCATTGATTATTACAGAGTTTTTTGGGGTTCTAGAGTATTGGTTATTACTAGCCATTTTAAGTGCTTAAAAAAATGGCAAATATCATGGTAGATTCATATATAAATGAATCAAATAAGTTAGATGGGGAAAATTATGTCAATTGGAAGTTTAAGTTGCAGACGTTGATGGAAGGATACAATGTTTGGTCGATTGCATGTGGAGACGAAGCAAAACCAGTAGCCCCAACAGCCTCAGTTCAGGATTGGGAGCGACGAGAGACTAAATCGAAGGTGCTCTTGAGGATGTCCGTCAAGGACGATATCATCCCACACATTAGGGAATGCAAAACATCCCATGAAACTTGGGAGACACTTAAAGGTTTGTATGAGACGACGAACACAAACCGTGTATTATTTTTGAAGAGTAAGCTTCTTTCAATTAAGACGGAGGAGAATGAAAATATTAGTAACTTTCTTTCTAGAATCAAAGATTTTAAAGATAAGATAGGAGATATTGGTGAAAATATTTCTAGTACTGACCTGGTCACTGCCACATTAAATGGCATGTTAGATGAATATCAAATTTTCATTACTGGTCTTGCAGCTAGGGAAAAGGCCCTCTACTTTTGATGAATTGAAAGGTATTCTTCTGCAAGAGGAGGAGCGCAGAAAGAATCTTAATGACAGATCTCACAATTTAGACATGGAATTGGTGGCGAAAGGGAAACAACCCTACAAAGGAAAGCCATGGAGAAGAAATAAAGAAGGCAAACCACATTCAAAACCAGATAATGGCAGGGCACCCCCAAGCACAAACGCAAATGTGAAGAAGAATGAAGGATGCTACTACTGTGGTAAGTTTGGACATTATGCTAAAGATTGTAGGAGGAGGAAGTTTAATGAGTCCAAATATAACAAAAATTCAGGAAATTTTGTTGATAAAGGTGCCAGAGTATGTGATGATTTCAAAAATCTCAAGTTGTTTGTTTCTGATGTTGCTGTATCAACAGACACTGATGATGCTAATGCCTAGTTTATTGATTCTAGTGATTCAATTCATATGTCATGTAATAGGAATTGGTTTGATACATATCATGAAAACATTAATGATGTTCATAATATGTATCTAGGAGATGATAGGTCACATGAAATTAAAGGGTATGGAGATGTATCTGTGACTTTACTTATTGGTGAGGTGAAACAAATCCATAATGTAATGTATGTGCCAGGCATAAAGAAGAATTTAATTTATGTATCCACCATTGCAGATCAAGATCTAAAATTTGAATTTGTTAAGTCACAATGTGTGGTGAAGGACATACAAGATCACTACAAAATCATTGCAAGAGGATCTAGCTTTGGAGGACTATATAAGTTTTTTGTTACAAGGAGGGATCATCAAGCATTGGCATCCTCAACTATGTCAATGGAAGAGTTATGGCATCAAAGGTATGGACACCTAAACCATAATGATCTTATGATGCTTCGGAAGAAAGAAATGGTATAAGGTCTTCCAATGTTTAAAAGTGAACATGTTGAATGTGAAGGATGTGCATTAGGAAAACAACATAGAGAAGAGTTTCCTATGCATATAGATAAAAGAAAGCGATAAATTCTTGAACTAGTGCATACTGATGTTTGTGGACCCATGCAAACTAGATCTCTTGGAGGAGTATATTATTTCCTTATCTTTATTGATGATAGAACTAGATACACTTGGGGTCTATTTCATGAGAAAGAAAAGTGATGTCTTTGAATATTTTAAGGAGTTCAAGAATATGGTTGAAAAACAAACAGGAAAGAGCATCAAGATTCTCAGGTCAGATAAAGGAGGGGAGTATACATTAGGGTAATTCATAAGGTATTGCAAAAATATCTGGATTCAACAACAGTTTATAGTGCCACATACTCCTCAACAAAATGGAGTAGCAGAAAGGAAAAATAGAACCTTGGTTGAATGTGCTTGCAGTATGATAAAATGTAAAAATATTTCTAACGGTTTTTGGGCTGAAGCAATTAGTATTGTTGTATATCTAAAGAATAGGAGTCCTACAAAAATTTTAGCTCACAAAACACCTTTTGAAGCTTTTTATGGATATAAACAAGAAGTGAGTCACTTGAGAATATTTGGGAGTAAAGCATTTGCTCACATTCCAAAAGAAGATAGAAGAAAGTTTGATGCAAAAACAATCAAATGCATATTTATTGGTTATTGTACAAAATATAAAGCCTATAAGATGTTTGATCGTAACAATCATAAGGTGTTTGCAAGTAGAGATGTGTTGTTTCATGAAAATGCAGATGAAGTACAAAAATCATATGATTATGATGTGTGGAATCTACCTAAAGAAAAAGAGGAAAATGCTAAAGAAGAAGAAGAATAAGTCCAAGGATAAGCTCCAAGCATCGCAGATTCTACAAGTAGCCAAAGCACGCCTAGAAGAGGTGAAGGAACTCCACAAAGAAGTGAAGAACTAAGGAGGACAACAAGACAATCTAAGAACCCGATCAGGAATAGAGACTATGCCTTAATAACTCAAGCTATGAATGTGGTGGAACCTTTAAATTATGAGCAAGCTAAAGACCCCAAAGAATGGATGGATGCCATGAAGGAAGAATATGACTCTATAATTAAAAATGAAACATGGGAATTGATAGAATTGCCTAAGAACAAAACCCCCATAGGATCAAAATGGTTGTTCAAATATAAATTTAATGCTGATGGTAGTATAGACAAATACAAAGCTAGATTGGTTGCCAAAGGTTATTCACAGAAAGAAGGGATAGATTATGGAGACACTTTTTCTCCTGTAGCAAAAATGAATACTATTAGATTAATGATTGCATTGGCTACCAAGTACAATTAGAAGTTGCATCAGTTAGGTGTCAAGTCAACATTTTTGAATGGGGATTTAAAAGAAGAGGCTTATCTTGTTCAACCAGAGGGGTTTGTAAAGAAAGGAAAAGAACATCTTGTATGCAAGTTGAATAAATCTTTATATGGACTTAAACATGCACCTAGGTCTTGGTATGAGAAAATATATACATTTTTCTTTGAACAAGGCTTTATAAAAAGTAAAAGTGATCCAAACCTGTATATCAAGAAAGATAGAAATGGTCAAATTGCTTTGATTTCTCTATATGTGGATGATCTTATCATAACAGGAAGTGCTACTAGGATGATTAAAGAGATCAAAATAAAGTTGTCACAATAGTTTGAAATGAAGGATCTTGGACATTTACATTAATGTTTAGGTCTTGAGGTATGGAGAGAAAATGGTAAGACCTTAATCACACAAAGCAAATATACAAAGGAGGTACTCAGAAGGTTTAATATGAACACATGTAAGCCAATATCTACTCCATTAGAACAAAATGTTAAGCTCAACAATAATGATGACTCAAAAGAAGTGGATGGTACTCTATATCGACAATTAGTGGGAAGTCTAAATTAGCTCACCACAACTAGGCCAGATATTGCATATTCAGTTAGCATTCTTAGACAATTTATGGCTAAGCCTCATGAGAATCATTGGAAAGCTTCAAAGAGAGTCCTCCGATATTTGAAAGGGATTATTGATTTTGGTATTGAGTATACTAATGATTTTGATGTTGAGTTGACAGGTTTCTCAGACTCTGATTGGGCAGGAGATCTAGATGACAAGAAGTCTACTACATGATATGCATTCAACATTGGATCAGGGATAGTGTCCTGGAGTAGTAAGAAACAACCAACTGTTTCTTTGTCATCCATTAAAGTTGAGTACAAAGCATTATGCACTGCCACCTGTGAAGCAATTTGGCTAAAGAGGACACTTAAAGATGTTGGAGAAAAGCAAAAAGTACCGACAATCATCCAATGTGACAACCAAAGTTCCATCAAACTGAAAAACAACCAAGTGTATCATGCTAGGTCGAAGCATATTGAGACAAACTATGATTTTGTAAGAGAAAAAATACAGTCAAATGAAATTGATGTATTGTATTGCAACACAAATGATAATGCTGCATATATATTTACAAAGCCTCTTGGAAAGGCTAAGTTTGTAATATGTAGAGATAAAATAGGTGTTGTAAAGGTTGTTTAATTAAGGGGGAGTGTTAGAAATTAATTAAACAACCAGAGAAGTAGGTGATAGAGATAAGTGTGCAGTAAATGCACGATTGACTCCACGAACTTCAGTAAGTTCCCAGAAGAACCATAAATGTCTGGAAGAAGTAACTCCATCCATTGATCTTGAAACTAATCAACGGTGGAGCTCATCCCACCACTGTATAAATACCCATGCGTGTAATGCAATAGACAAGTTGATTGTGTGATGTTCTTTGTGTCTCTGTTGTCTGTGTGAGTTCTCTGATTGAATGTTCATATAAAGTTATGTAGATAGACACATGGGGGTGCGTGGGATTCATGATGGATAAAATGGTATTATGGGAACTCATGGATCCCTCCATATTCATGAAGTTCAAGTCCTTCTTAACAAAGGAAAATAATCCTTCATGTTTGCGTAATTTTTTGATGCCAACTATCTACAAAAAGTCTTTAGTTGGAAGTATAGGTGTACATATATTGGATAGGAACTAGGGTGCAGGTTGAAATCTTTTGGTATTAGTGCTTGGAATAGTTAGAGACAACGTTGGTCTGAATTCTAGTAGGGATTCGAAAGTGTCAAAAAATCTACGAGAATGTATGGGGTTACAAAAATACAAAAAATCATAAAGTTGCAAAAATATAAAAAAATAAATATTTACAAAATAATACAAAGAGATTTATGCTTAGACTTTTAGCTATATGGTTGCTGGAGGATGAGATGTTGGTATTGAAAGTTTTCAGTTTTGATGTGTATCGATTAAAAGGCATTGAACAAGATTACACTAAAGAATCGATACCCTCTGCCAAGGATCGATGATCTGTTGGACCAACTGCAACATGCCAAGTGCTTCACTGAGATGAATTTGAATCAAGATATCACTAGCTATGAGTCAAATAAGAAGATACCTGGAAGAATTCCTTCAAGACAAGGCAATGTTTGTATGAGTGGTTGGTTATGTCATTCTATTTATGCAATGAACTAGCTACATTTATAAGACTAATGAATGCCATTTTACACCCTTATCTGGATTCATTTGTTATTGTCTATTTGGATGATATACTGGTTTATAGTGCTACTTGGGAGGAGCACATCCCACATCTTATGCAGGTGTTAGAGACTCTGAAGAAGCACCAACTTTTTTCCAATCTCAAGAATTGCAGTTTTTTTCCAATAGTATTTGGGGTATGTGATCTGTGGAGGGGAGCTCAAGATAGATCCCGCGAAGATGGAGGCCATCATGAAATGACCAATTCCTACAAATGTCACTAAAGTTAGGAGTTTTTTTGGAGAAATACAATACTTGTAGAAGTTCATATCTTGATTTTTAGTGGTAGTTGCACCAGTCCACGCCATAACAACCAATGGTAAAAGTTTCTAGTGGGGAAAGAATTAACATAAGGCATTTGATGAGTTGAAAATAAAGATTAGTCAAGCACCTATGCTCGCACTACCAAACTTGAAGAATCCCTTCAAAGTGGAGACAAATTCAAGTGGGTATGCCATGGGAGTAGTAATGATGTAGGGAAAAAGGCCCGTCTGCTATCATTTTGAATTATTTCATGGGCTGGTTCTCAACTACCCTACCTATGAAAAGGAACTCTATGCCCTAGTTTAAACTGTCAAGAAGTGGAATTACTATATGATGGGAAAGGATACCATCATCCACATAGATCACCAACCACTCCAATATTTACAGGCCCAAAGTAAGCTACAAAAAACCATGCAATACAAGTGGATGGGGTTTTTACAACAACTTCATTTAGTCATCAAGTATAATAAGGGAAACACAAACAAGTTGGTAGGCATGATTTCACAACCACCCATATCCAAGATTACAACTTTGGGAACTCTGATGCACATGGATCCTTTTACCCATGATGCATACAAAGAGGCATACACAAAATATGAGGACTCCAAGGAGGTGTTTCAAAAGCTACATGGCTAAATTCATATAGAATAAGGTGATGGTAAGGATGACTATCATTTCTAGAATGGTTTACTCTACAATCTCGACAAGTTGTGTGTCCCTAAAGGTGAATGATTGCATCTTATCAGAGAGGCTCACACCTCCAAGGTTGCTAGACATTTTGGTATTGGGAAGACAATTACCAATTTACAGAGGTATGTGTATTGTCCTAGAATGTAAGAATACGTAGCACGATATATTAGAGGATGTATACTTTGTTGTACCAACAAGCCCAGTAATAGGAAACAAGGTTTATACCATCCCTTACCTGTACCCACTCGAACTTGGGAAATCATTTCCATGGATTTTGTGGGAGGGTTATCGACAACCTGGAAGGAACATGAATATTTATTTGTGGTAGTTGAAAGGTTCAACAAAATGTGCATTCTCATGCCTTGTAAAAAGACCATAAAAGGACATGAAGCAACAAACTTGTTCTTTGAACAGGTCTAGGTGCACTTTGGGATACCAAGGAGCAACATCTCAGACATAGATACAATATTTTTCAATGCATTTCAGACTAAATTGTGGGAGAAGATGGACACTAAGTTGAAGAGGTATACAACATTCCATCCACAAAAAAATGGGTAGACGGAAGTAGTTAACAGGACTTTGGTGCAACTTTTGAGGGGTTACAATCAGAAGCATCCGAAAACCTGGGATGAAAATTTGATCTATATACAACTCTCTTATAACAGATCAATCCACACTTCTACTAGTAAGTCACCTTTTGAAACTTTCTTTGGATATTTTCCACCTTCACCCTTAGATGTTGTATATGGATAATAAGGAGGAGTGAGGGAGTACCTCATAGGGGATGCATTAAAGGTAGAGACATTTATTGAGAAGATCAGAAAGATCTATTTACAAGTACATGAGACATTGAAGAAGTCACAGGAAAAGTACAAGGCTAGACATTACCAACACAAAACAAAGAGAACATTTAGAGTGCGAACATAATATGGTTACAACTGAATAAGGAAAGGCTTCATGGTATTGGTAAGAAGATCAAGGCTCTGCGATATGGTACTTTTGAGGTATTAGAAAAGGTGGGAGATAATGCCTACAAACTCAATATACCCCCATACATGCGCATTTACTCAGTAGTGAATGTGGAGAATCTCAAACTTTATGAGCCCTCCATGTTGGATCAGGATGAGGAGCAGGTCCTATCTTCCATAGCAGATTTAGCACCAGATGCTCATGCAAAGTTGGCATAGGACACGGTTTTGTAGAATCAGTCCAAAACTATAGGATAGGGGCAACATGACCTTTGGTATATTGGGTTGAAAGGACAACTTCCAGAAAAAGCAAAGTGGTACTCCAGAGAGAAGGTAGAGGAAAAATTTCCTCACCTCATTCAGTAAATATTTTGGGGACCCAAATCCTACCTAAACGGGGAGGTATGATTTAGATTGGATCATTGCATTATTTTTCATCTATATCAATTATTTTAGAGTGGAAAAAATTGGAGGAATCAACTTGTAGGGCCATTTTAGTGGTAGGTCCCAGTTTGGAAATTTTGGGTTTGGAACCTTCCAGACCCATTTTGAGGCATTAAATGATTTTTTGGGGGGTTTTGGTGTCTAGAAATTATTCCCACCCCTATGATGGTGTTATACACTCCAAGATATTTCCAATGGTGTTGACCATGTGTTAATTGGAGCTCGTATTAAAAAAATATGCCTCCCACAAGTTGACCTGCTGTGTTGACCACCATGGTATGAGAGGATGCCACATCAACCCTCATTACTCATATATATGGGGCTAGTCACACATGTAATTTCAATAATATTTTAGAAGGTTCAAAATTCTATCACAATTGAGGGTTGAGGAAGTAAAAAATCTACCCCTAGATAGCTATCAGGCTATGTTAAATACCAGGCCACTAGGAGGAGAATGGGTTCCATTCTATGTTATTATATTTTGTTCCATAACAGAAAAAAGTGGGAAATTAGAGAGAATAACAGAGGGGGTTAACGTTCTGTAGCAACCTAACAGGCCACAGGTCTCGGGTTACTCCACAAAGAGTGCCCACCGGTCTCAGGTTACTCCATAAAGAGTGCCTTCTCCTTTGTATTTGCATTATTTCCATACCAGAGAAAAGAGAGCAGAGCAACCTCACCTTCTAGATGGGTTTTCTCCTGTAAGGGTTTCCCAGAGCACATATTTGTGTCATTTTGTGGATGGTGTGTAATTTTATTTTATTGTTATCTATTTTCCTCATTTTATATATTTCATGCATAAGCAGAAAATCAATAACTAAATTTTCTGGAATCTAAAGGAATTTAACCGTCATAGTGTAGTATTCAATTTTATTTGTGAGATCTGTTTTGGATAACTATTCTAGTGGATTATCCATGACAGATTACAGATCAATTATGGTCTCACAACTAATATAACATTATATGCAATTAAATTTTTACACAAATGCAGTTCATCATAAAAAAAAAATTGAATACGCAAGGCCCTCTACCTTTATGCACCAATTCAAATATTTAAATTTAGCTAAGGGAATTCTTACCTTAATTCCCTTAAGTAATTGTGCATTATAAGAAAACAATTGCATACCTGCATGGCTGATATAAACTTACTTGATGCTACCTGACCAAATGATATTGTTGTGGCAGCTCATAGGCTTCCTTCACCATTATCTTGATCAACATTCTTGCATCCTATTTGTCTTCATACATATGGCCTTCATATACAACAACATCATCAACATCTTTAACCATGCTATAATTTTTTTTTGTTGACACATAATTCATCAATAGTATTATTCAATTATCATGACATCATTATTTCACATATATAACAACATACTACTCTTAGTCTACAAGCATGCAGAAAGCGTGTTAAGGCATGATCACATACACCAATGCAAAATAATATGAATCACACATTCAATCTCATCATTCCTATTTCATGCACATGCATCCTAACTTTATTACATGCATCATGCATTATTTCCATTATGCACTCTAGTGCACATTTGTTTTAGCTCTTTTGCTACATGTAGCTATCCTTAAATCCTTCTAGATATCTATAGCCTTGTGCACTGTCATTCTGCTCATCTGTGCACTATTTATAATAGATGAAACTTCTTGCCTTTGCCTTCTACACAAGATTGTTACCATTAATAGTTATCTCCTCAACAACTCCATTTTTTCCTTCAATTCTTCTGGATAGTATGGAATTCTTAGCAAGGTTGAGTTCTTTCCATAATGTTTTTCTGCATTATGTTCCTCTTGGCTGCTTCTTTTCCTTGAGAAATTCAGTCAATTTCATCTCGACCTCTTCTCATTCAGAGAGCCCTCCTTCCTTTGATGCAAACAACATGATAACACATCATGGATATATCATGAATCAATTCAAAAAAAATTCATTCTACACTTGACTCATATGAGATTCAGACTCAATGACATTGCTTCAACATATGTAGCCTTCCACACATGCATGTCCTTAAAATGTAATCTAGAATTCTTAGGCATAAACATATGGACCTATGCATTCCACGACTCTGTCCTCTTGATAGGGTCTTTATGCAGTCCATCCTCATGGGACTATCTTAGCATGCAACTTCTTGTTGCACCTCTATCATTTCCTGAAATGATCTCCACTCAAAAGTGGACAACAACTCTAACTTTTCAGCTATTCACCTATAATTCCATAGGAATTTCATAAGCTGCCTTCACATGGAATTTTCATCCTTGCACTCAAACATTTTCCACAATAGTGTGGATGCATGCTTACAGCTGGCATACCTCCATAAGCTGTACATGCATATCTATGCATACTTAAAAATCAGTCTTCCTTATGGTTTTCCACCAATATTAGCATGAGACTTCAATGCATAAACATAAAAATGGTTCCCTTTTCCTTATGCACTCTAGTGCATATTTGTTTCAAATTTATATATTTATTTAGGTTGTTGTAGATGGTTGTCCTTGAATTCCTGTAGACCCTTCATTCCCCATTCTTCTTTCTATGCACCCTCTAGCCAAGTCCAACTTGGATAGCTTGCATTTACAACAAATAATGTCTAACTGGCAGCTGTTTCCACTTAGGAAAAACATGCCCCAACTTTACCTTCTTAGGACTTTCCAACATCTTGGGATGATGTAATTTATATCATTCCATCACCTTGATGCTTGAGAATTCTCAAACTTCCTTAGCCATAAAAAGTATGGCATCCATTGCAATTATTCTAGTTGCCCATTGACCATCTAAATTTAAAATATTTCTCTTTATTGCATTTAGAAATTCCCATGAAGCTCTGTCCTATCACGTAGGACCATTCTCCTCCCAATGGGAATGGCATTTATTAATGATACTTTCAATGAATAACATTTATTATTCTTCCCCTTGAATTCTTTGTACCTGTACCTTGATTACATTACAAACTCTAATTTATAAGTGAATTTTTCCCCTTGAATTCTTTGTACTTGTACCTTGATTACATTACAAACTCTAATTTATAAGTGGATTTCTCTCTCTGAGTACATTTTAGAAAAAATTAGCTAATTCATAATTAACAATTCTTCCTATGCTTGCACATAGAGATGACTCACCCACTCCATGAGTCACACCTCACCTCATGGGGTCCTTTATTTTCTTTTTACAGTCTACCTTTAGGGCTATGGAGTCCTCCCTAATTCCTTGTGCATGAAAATGTCATTTTTCACTTGCTAGCTTTGTGATTCATGCTTCACCTCCATGTGTACCAATATCAGAAGTTCCAAATAGAAAAATTCTCTCATGCTCCTCCATGGCCATGTTTTCTAATTTGAGTTCAAGGAACTCTTTCATATTCTTGTCATATTATTGCTCTAACAAGTATTGCTGCTGGAAACTAATTCTTGAACTACTTCCAAGAAATCTCCTCTCATTATCTTCTCTATAACTCTGCGCTTTTTTCTGCAGGCTTCTCATAGCTCAACCAACTCCATTGGCTCCACCATGCTTCTTCTTCAATCAAACTCTTCCTTTGCATTTTCCATGTTGAAACATAACCTTCTGAATTCTTCCTCATGTATGGAATATCTCTGGGCATTCCCTAGGACTATAACACTCCTATAGGAACCAACTTCCCTTATGTAACTTTAATTATGCAAGAAAAAAAAAAAAATTCTTCTCCTTAAGGCCACCAGTCATATTCTTTGGAGTTGATTGTAATTTCTACTATTCAAAACAATTTTCTGGGTGCATGGATGGATTCCTGTCTCCAATATCTTTCCATGAACTAATCATTTGCTCAATTTTGAGCTCAGAGCAAAAAGTTACGCCCCTCTAAAGTTTTCTGGGAATTTTTCTCATTTGAATACACCAATCTACCACATGGATCCATCCTTACAAGTTTTAGTGTCATGAAATGAAAGACGCTTTCACACTAATCCTAGAAGAAGAGAAGAACAATTTAATCAAGAACACAAATGACACAAGAAATCACACAATACATCGAGATTTCACCCTGGAAACCCTTAACTGGGAAAACCAATATTCCTTTGAGCATTCTGCTTTCTTGTTGTCTTATTCAATCAAAATAAAAGGTTACATGTCTTTCCTTGGTCCACACCTAAGACACAATCGACATCATACCCTCTTTCCTGCGCATGAACAACCATGTAGCCAATTTGGCTTACATATGCATGACTAACGAACTCTTACATTGATCAATCAATCAATCTACGATTACCATTTACAGTGTTTCAACACACCTCTTTATAGGCTTTACAACAGGAAAAACCATAAATATTGGTGCCCAAAAATGGTTACAGATCCATGCATATCATTGGCTACAAATCCCGCAAATCCTGGGATTCTGTTAGAGTCGACTCCAAGTTGGATTACCGATCGAATACCAGTTGGCCTCCAATCGGTATCTAGTCGATCATCTCAAGCCCATGCTTTGACCTCTTGATGGTTGGCTTGTTGTCGATATCTTCGACTTTGAATTTTCCCGATCGACTCCCTCGACCTTTGACTTGTTATTGATCCACCTCGACCTTGACTATTGTCAATCCACCTCGACCATCGATCGTCAGTCGATTCACCTCGACTAGAATTTCACTGCAAATAATATAACAACCCAACCATCATCCTACGTGGCTTCCTTCCCATGTTGGATTAAGGCCTTACTGCTTCATTGCTAAAACATAGGATCATATATATTCCATCTGTCCTTTCCCAAAACTCCTGATATCTAGCACATGTGATCTCAACCATTTTAATAAGACCATTATATAGAGAACCTAAATTTTTGGATCCCCGGACAACCCTTTTTAAAAATTCAACAAGTCCCACTATACTCGACTGCCACCTGACAGTTCCTCATTGGCCCTTACTTTGACATTTTCCCAATGACAAGGCACCAGTTTTCGCTGACCCATTTGTTGCAAAAAGAGTGAGTCCCACCTCCTATTTCTCATTTATACCTTCAATGTACAACTTGCATGTACACAAGATCAGATGATGTAGAAAACACTAAATCAACGACCTTGGTTGCTTGCAAAAAAAGAAGTTGCAAGATATTTAACGGGATCTTTTGTCCCTGATGGATTTGACAACTAAAATTAGTACAATTCTAACAATACAGATCTTTGTAGGATTTATAAGTGCTCAACCTTTAACCATACCTTTCATGTTCCACATGCCATGGTTCCATATATTTCATCAAACACTTTTCCTAGGTGAGATCCTGACTATCCCTTTACCTTGAGATCCACACCCACACTTCATCGAAGATCCTATGACCATTGACTTGGAATGGATGATGTGGTATCCACAAGTACTATGATGTGGAATGAAATGGAAACTGTCTTGGCATTTGACTCCATCAACTTCTCATATCTCACATCTACCCTTCTCGATGACGAGTCACCTTGGGAAACTTTGGATGCCTGGATACCAAATTTCCACATTCGACATCCACCCCTTTTAACAACCATATGACTTAAGCCCCCCCCCCCCAAAATGCCTATGCCCCACATCTGACATATTCCCTTCAACAAAAACAACTTTCCCCAAGGACCCCCAGATGCTCGGATGCCCAGGTTCCTATGCCCCGCATTTGACATTCACCCATATTCCCTTCCACGTGGCTCTGCTGACACAACACACTATTAATGAGTCCTTTGACACCTTATGTTGATGTCGCATGCTAAATCAACAACATACATGACACCACTAACACCTTTTGTTGATGTGTCTTCTAATTTTGCCTCCAACTCATCCAACTGATGTGCCACTACCAACATGGCATCCATAATATGACACTTTGCAAAAAATATTTTTTTGAGAATTTTTGGATTTCTAAATTTCTCATGATTCCCACTATGGGTTCCATCATATGACTTTCGACCGTCATGACTTTCCACGTACTCTGCTGATGTACCCTTCCCATCGACGTGGCCTTTAATAGGGTGTTAACATGGCGTTGAGGTGGTTTGCTAACATGTCATCCCCATCACGACCTTACATTAGACATTCACCCCTCTCTACAAAACTTTGCCTTAGGGATCTCTCGATGCTCAGATGCCAATGTCTCACATCCGACATCTACCCCTTTCCAACCATGTCTCACAATAAGGATCTCTGGATGCCCGAATGTCATAGTATACATCCAACATTCGTCCCTCTTCAATAAAACTTTGTTGTGAGGTACTCTAGATGCCCGAATTTCGGGATGTCTCTATCCCATATCTGGCATCCTCCCCTTTCAATAGGATTTTTTCTCGAGGGACTATAGATGCCTGAATATTAGGATGTCACTACTGCCACCCTATCCTGATAGATCCAACACATGAAAGCTGGGGATGATTTTATATGATGGTCTATATTATCTGATAGTTTTGCTCTAGTTTTGCGGTGCATATCTATGATTTGGGACTTGGTTAAAAGTCCATGTTGTTTGATCCTCCAGATGCCCAAATTCCTGGATGTCTCAGACATTTGAATATGGAATTCCTCTTGGTCAAGGTTACACCTCTCTTCAGGTTCACAAATATCCATTGTCTATTGCAAATCCGATTTCCTTGAGCGGATTTGTCCTCTCGATTTCACCCAGAATTGTGGGTTTTCTACCCAATTTCCACCATGACCCTCCATGGATGACTTTGAAAATCCAAAACTCGAACTCTGAGATGACCGTCTGTCAAAAAATTGCAGACATTGTCCTGTAACTCTACTTATGGGTGACTTCTCTAGCTCATACAACCTGAGTGTTTTTAACCAGAGCTCTCATACCATATTGTAATGTACCACAACCTCATAGAGGTCCATTACTTGTGGAGATACACATTAAAATCAAAATTTTCTACTAATAACATGTAGCTTACCAACTACTAAATTATACACATACTTAACCATTTCTGATACCAATAATTAGATGTAGCTACAAGATGCTAAAACTAACATGAATGCAACTAATGGATCATCACAATAACATATAAATCATTCTCATACACAGAGTAAAATCACAACAATTAAACTCATAAGTATAATGCATGAAACAACTAAAAACACTTATCTTTTCAATATCAATTATGCACGTAGCTGCATGGGACAAATGTTCTACCCAACCATAGACTTGTTTTTACATATCTCAACAACAAGTCACCCTCGAGCTGGGGCTATGAATCCAAAAAACATGGCTCCTCTCACTGTCCACTCACACTAAGAAAAATTCCACAACCAATTTGCTCTTCCCATAACTACCTCGATTTCCACCAGCTCTCTCCCACACACCTTCCAAACCTAAGGAATGTACTCCTTCACTACTCTTAGTGCATTGGGATTTACCATTCCCAATTTCCCCCCTTCAGTACTCTTAGTCCATTGAGCTACACCATTTTTAACAGGGTCTCTGGCATAGGTGACCTGAAATCTCACTTACTGGGATCTAAAGGGAAACTTGCTACTAGGAAAATCACGAGGGAAAATAAACCATAGTATCTTACTACTGAAGTGAAACTCACACAAGAGTTCACTCTTCAGAC
>ML781104.1:251061-265857 GCA_009831015.1 Picea engelmannii | reverse complement strand
GTAAGTACATCATCCTTTTTCTCTTGTCCATTTAATATTTTAGAACTAGGGAAAGAGTAGTATTCTGTCACAGTTTGTTCCAGATCCAGGTGGATCTGGGGAGATTGGTCTGTGTCCGCACTCACGAATTTATCCTTGAACAAGGACTGACAACATGGTTCTTAAGTATTCATCTCCAAAAGTGCTCCAGAATTTTCCCTCCATCATTGCTCCAACTCTTGCACTCGTCTTCTTGTTGTTAATGCCCCCAAAACGCGAATGTCTAAATTGCTATTCCTCCCACACAAATTTCCTTCTCTTTGTTGTTTGCTTGAACCACACTTTTTCCCAAGCTGATTGTACTTCAGTTCAACTCTTTATAACTATGACATGTGACTAATTAGACTCAGTCTCTTTCAAATATTCAATGATTTGGATCTTCCACACTCAAGGGAAACCAAAAGGTTCACTCAAAGAATTAAAAACAAGGAAAAGGATTTTGGGAATTAAACTCATGGATAGAAAACCCCTTTTTCTAGACCCCTCCTTTCTTATGGATTAATCAACCCCCATCTCTATCCATGTCTCATTGTAGTTGGCATCAAATTTTTTTTACTAAAAAAACCAATACAATTCTTACATATTACATTTCGTGTCCCTTGGCCATATTAATTAAGTACGTCTAACCAGCCTAATCCACAGTTACACAATTATATTGTAATTTGCGGGGATCCAAATTGGGGATGTTACATGTGTAGATTTATTATGTAGATCTAGCCAAAATGCAGAGCCACAATTGTGGAGTTGCAGAGGCAATGTTCCATCATTCTTTATAGGAATTTGGACACTTATGGGAGTGGGAGTGAGTTTGGTATACCTAAGGTTAAGAGGGTATACCTAAAGATGGCTCTGTCTCTAGATAAATGGAAATAGATATGGATACGAAATTGGATAGATACATTGCTTTTGCTGGATATGGTTATGGCTCTGTATAGGCCATATTAATTCAATAGATATCACCATCCTAATCCACAGTTACACAATTAAATTATAATTTGTAGGGATTCAAATTAGGGATGTTACATGTGTAGAGTTGTTGTGTAGATCTAGCCAAAATGCATATCCACAATCAAGGATTTATAGAGGCAATGTTCCATCATTATTTATAGGAATTTAGACAATTATGGGAGTGGGAGTGAGGTTGGTAGCTACCGCTCTTACCCTATTGTTATCATCTCTATAAAACTTAAGGGTAAGTGGGTAGACCTGAATACGGTTTCGACTCTAATGGCTTTGGCTCTAGATAAATGGAAATAGATCTGGATAGATACATGGATAAGAAACTGGATAGATACATTTCTTTTGCTAGATATGATTATGGATCTGTATTGGTGGTTGCTTTTGGGGAAAATACCCTACAATAGTGGGCTATAATGCAACATACATATGACAAGTACTTTTCAGACATAATACCAAACTAAGATAAAAAAACCAAATTTCACAATAATAACTAACTTATGGAAAGAGAGATCATCTGACTCACCAGGATCCAAATGTTTGATGTCGTTCCTGATTGATGGAATTATTTCTCTCCTTCCCAAGGGTTTCTTTGCAACCTGCAAAAAACCTTGTGCAAGTATATATATATGTAGAGGTAGTTATAACAATAACTACCTGTTAGTTATGTGTAAAATAACGGAAAATGATAAAGCAATTGTTGTAAATATAAATACACAAAATGAATATAAATATAAATACATGATGATGATAATAATAATAATAATAATAATCAAATAAATCAAGAGGCGAGTACCTCCTCAATTCGTGACCAGTCAAAGCAATATAGTAAACCATCATGAGGGTAATTGTACCAATCATCTATTATTCGTTTTATCTATATAATTATTCAGAATATCTCTGCCTATATTTAAAAAACAAGCTGACTTGTTATAGTGGTATCAGAGCAAGTTAAAACTGTACCTATTGGTACAATCATAGTGCACAACGATCTGTATCAACACAACCACCACACAGCCATCCGTACAAACCATCCCTTGCATCATTACAGTCTATTTCCCTCACGACCGTCAAAAAACACAATCCGTACGCTGACACACATCCACTGTGCAGACCACAGTCACCGCCATATGAAACCCGCTGCAAAGATCACCATACCATACTCTTCCACCAATGTACGATTATTGGTCCATGTCCACCACTGTCCCTGCTCCTGTCCGCACTCCAACTCATCAGCCTTAATTCACCCTAATGACTTTTCCAAGTAAACATGACCCTTTATCTCATTAAAACTTGATTTTCAAGTTATTTATTAAATTGTAATTAAAGTTACTTTACCTTATAAAGTAACTTTATATAAAGTCACCTTATTATTATTATTATTTTTAGGAATTATATTTAATAAAATAAAATATGGAAGTGTTATCCCCAACTCCTAAGGATAACTAAGGAGATAATGTCTCGATGCCCTCAGGTTGCAGACGTGGAGTACTGACAAACATCTTGACCAACAATTTCCACATGCACAGACATAGACCCACCTCACCACCACAGCTCCAAGATCATCACGATGGTATCCACCACATCAGATGGCCTCCGAAAGACATTGGGTCTTGCTCCATGAGGTACAAGTTAGGTATTATGGTGAGTGTCATTTCAATATTTGAGGCATTTGAGTTTGTTGTATCTATTACTTCTTTTGATTATGTACCATTTTCTTGGACATTATTCTCTTTGCCCTGTTTCAATTTGGTGGTAGACATTGAGCCCTAGTAAGTGGGTTACCCTTAGGTATGGGTATGCTATTGGGAGGTCCTTTTGACGAGTCATCATGCCATTCCCAATCATACTTGTCACTTTCCACATTTCATCCCCTCATCTTCTCACCTTTTGGTATTTTCGGGTGTACTGACCCAGGAAAGGGTTGTCCCTCATTTCATGGGAAGAAGGGGTTGAAGGCTCAGAGGCTTGTAGCTGGAAAAAGATAAAATCCAATCATTAACCTTCTAGATGCTCACCCAAGGATCCCTAAGACAATGAAATGTCTCTCATAAGAAACTAGTGGGACTCGTGAAAAATGAATATAACAAAATTACAACCAGGGAGGAGCATGTGTGGGCACTATTTTTTGCTTAGGTAGAAGCCCCACACGCGTTTACAACTTGGGGAAGCATGATGTGACCAGGGAAAATTCATGGTGGGAACAATTTTTCATGCTTAGGTAGAAGCCCCACCTTGGCTTCAACCTGGAAACATTCTGAAAGAATAAAAAGCAATAATTGGGCTTGGAAACAGGTTGCATTGAAAACGAAGGTGCAACACACCCTCTACAAAGGCACCCATAAGTGAGAAACTACAATCCCTTGTATGTCATGAAATCCATGCCCAAAATTCTTCTCCCCATCCATGACACCACATCCACATGACTTAGAAGGAGGTCCCCTCGGGAAACACCCCTAAACTTGAGGTATGATTCACCCTATAGGCTGTTTTGTCAACCCTCCCATACCTAAACTTGACAAATTGCATAGGGTCTTTGAGCATTGGTGTATTTTGATGAGGTGGTTTTGATGTACTTGCTTAGATGGCTCTTTTATTGATTTGATTTACTCATCATGATGCATTTGAATTTAGATCCTTGAAGGGCATATCCATTTGTCTTCGCAGGACCTAGTTGGTGGACAATTTTGGAGGAACAAACGTAGCTTGGGCTTCCATGGGGATTGAAGCACATGGGTTGGATTCCAGGGCCCACGTTCAATATGATGAAGACATGCCTTTGGAGGCCTATAATACATCATGGAGGACCTAACCTAGCCCCTACCACCCAAACGATTTGCCTAAGAAGGCCAAAACGTCACCCTTGAGGGCTTGATGTCATAGTAGGGCTAGGGTTTGGTGGTGGTTGAGGAAACTTGGCACATTTTGAAGGAAGGAAGACATGGATTGTAGAGAAGAGGATTGGATTGGAGACACTTGGCCTTTGGAGGTCTAGCTCACCCATCTCCTACTCCAACGACTTGCAAAAGTGCCAAGACGTCACCCTAGAAGGGTGATGTCTTACTTTAGGGTTTACTTTATGTGCAAAACATGAATTAAAAAGTATTATTTTGTGTAAAGGGGAAAAAAAATGGTTGTTGTCCCCTTATTTTTTGTTTTACCCTAACTTTGTGGACAAACTATGTTTAGAACATTTTGTATAAATAGAGATCATTTGAATCTCATTTGGAACATAAGCTCTCCCATTGTGAGAAGACTAATGGCTGAAATTTGGGCCCTACTTGGGAATTTTGGTATCTCTCTCTTGTGCAAATGATTTTTGGTGTTGTCTCTTGGTGTTTGTATAAGGCTAGGTGGTGCACACCTCTTGGAGGCTTCTTTAGTTGCTCTTGAATGGTAAATTCTTGGTGAACTAGGGTTTGATCTCTCTTTTTCTTGGAATTGGTAAGGAAAATATGCATTGGTTAGTTATTTATCGCTTGTTCTTCGTTATTGTTGGTTGAAACCCTAGGAGGATTATGTTGCATACACCCTCCATTAATCTTCATCTCATTTGCTAAGCTTATAATTCATTTCTTGAAAAAGGGTCGCTAGGTGAAATACAAGTGTGTATACCATCCTATATTTACCCTAGTTTGATTGGCATACCCTAGGGAGTAAGAGGATCTACACCTCTAGGGATATTGTTAATCTAACTTGTGCTTTAAATACTCCATTCACCTAATTATAAAGGCACTAATATGATTTTTTGCATTGGAGAAGTCAAATTGTTTGCATTGGTAAACGTGTTTTAGTGAGATATCAATATTGTTTAAGTTGGATTCTTTTGTGGATTCCTTGAGGTTGCCAAAATCTCTAGGGAGTTTTGGTTCTCTTACTCTTCTTGGAGCTGTTATAATTTTTAATCTACACCCATTAGTGCTGCAGAAACCCTAATACAAATCTCTTAATAACTCACATTTCAACCATTAGAATTTGCTAAAAGTTTGCCACAATAATCTACTAATTTCAACGCATCTTTTGGGTGGTTTCTTTGTAATTTTTGGTGGTTGATTTTTCTTCTGTAACAACTACTTTTCTACAGCCATAATGTTGATAATTGTCTATGTAATAACTTGTTTATAACAACCTTACTTTCATGCTAAAGTCTTGCTCTTTCAATCTTGAGTTGTACTAGTTGTACCTAGCTTAATCTCTTGTATCATTTACATGAATTTTAACATCTTTTTCGCAGCTCTAATAATGATTTGTTTGCTGATATATATTTTTGTTGACTACTGAAAATAGGGACAACAAGATTAACTTGATTTTCCATCTAACATATAGCTCGTACAATTGGATTTTCTTGTGTCTTGGGAAGGTACAAACACTTTATGCAGATATTCAAAGACTTGGCAACCTTAAACCACTTCTGAGATGTGTCATCAAAGCCATATTCCACTTACCAATTTGAACTATAGAGGAATCCATTCATAAATACCACTTTCCGTATCATTTCCCCCTAGGGTCACCCGAGATTCCCCCCTTGAGGTGATCACTTCACCTCTAAAGTGATAGGAATGCCTATCTGAGGCAACAATAGGTAGGTGTTCTCTTAGTTTTCACCATATTGTGGTTTGGGTTAAGATTTTCCCAACCTACAACTTGTGAGATAACATTTTGACACCATTGTCGGAGAGGATTTTGAATCCTCTTCTGAACGCTAATGAAACTTTGGAAAGTTATCCCAAAGCCTTCCGCTAGCTTTCTTGGCGACTCCATTTGAAGGACGTTCCCCTTTCACCTTTGATGAGCTCTTCTTGAGGCTTCTCTGGCGACTCCATTGAGGTATTACCCCAAGTAACGGAACTATGGCCTCACGAGACTTACCATGGGATTTCCATAAAGTCTATCCTTCTTTGGTTATTCAAAATATCACTAGATATCCAAATCATTGCTCCCTAGATTGGAGGCAAAGTTTCCCTAAATTTAATGGAGATACAGCTCTAGATGTCACCCATGTCGTCAATTAAATGAAGTATGCTTCAAGCTTAAATGTGCTACATGAAGATGTCTCGATGAAATTTTTTGTATCTTCACTGGAATCAAGTCAAAGTAGTTGGCTTGCACACTCATGTAAGCTAAAGAGTATCCCATCTTCTACAAATCTCATTGAATAATTTCTCAGGCATTATCGACCAGCTACCCAGAATTTGCAAGATACTTCCCAAGAGCTCAAAGAAGATCTTTGTAGAGAAGGTTTTCCTATAGATGAGGATGAAGAAATGCTTGAAGAATATCCTGATGAAGTTTCTCATGTCGAATATCTGGATGAGACATTTGATGAATATGGAGTGCTTATATCTGCCCTTCCACTTGATGAAGACATCCAAGCCTCTGCTCCTCCTGCACATCAAGAAGAGAACATGATGACGTTTGACCCTTTTGAAGATATTAATGATACTTTATTCCATGAATTTGGAAGTGAATAAGTATTAGAGGAGCCCTTGGATGTGACTGATCTTTTTGAAAGGAGGAAAACAAATCACTTTGTATTAAGGATCAAGTCCCTTGTGATGAAGAGGCGATGGAGGGGCATGCACATAACGGGAAAGAAGAATCCTGACAAGGCGCAACATGTTGAGACATTGTTATCTTTGCTCCCACTTGATCAAGGTGAGGTCATAAAACATTTCTTTCTTCATGCGCATGAAGTTGAAGAAGAAATTAGGCCCAATGGTGAAGAAATTGAATATATAGTTGAAGCCTCCCTAGCCCCTACTCTTCCTGCGCACAAAGACAAAGAGATGGTTATTTTAGGTCACATTGATGGTCATATGAAAAAAACCTTGGATATGGTTGATGAGCGCATAAACACTTTCATACAGACTGGGAGACACACATGGGATTTTGGTCATTTCATTTTTGATAGAGACCCCATTTATGAAATTGAGGGTAGCTCTCAAGCAAAGAGGGTTGAGTCGTCACCTTCAGAGGAATGGTATTCATGCATATATGATTCATATGTTTGAAATCCTAATGATGACATGGTTATATATTTGTTCCTCCCATTCGAGGATGACTTGTCGCAATATTTTTAGGGTGATTTTCAGTCATCCCATGGGATTTGTGATGCATATCCTTTTGGGGATGCATGCTTGTTTTTATGAGTACTTTCAACCACCTTTGTCCTCGAATTTAGATGGATACTAGTATGTGGCCATTCTAGAGTAGTCAAAGACTCATACCATAGAGCAATAGTGATTTCATATTGGGGCTCCTTGAAAGGATTTACAGATGAAGAAGAAACATTTTTTGGATGTGGGAAAAAAGTTCTTCTTAGGACTTGAGGTCCTCCCTTATATTTTTTCCTTTTCTCTAGGGAATCATAAGGTTTTCTCGGGATCTCTTATCGTTTCTCAACCTTCAGGGAGAAATGATTTTCTAGGTGAAGATGAAGACTAGCCATAATCTACATATGGTAGACCTCTTCAGAGATGTATTGATCAAGCTTATGGTTACACTTTCAGTTAGGATGATCAGGATGATGGTTTCTCTTCCTAGCAGGATTTCCTTGCTCCCACCCATCTCCATTCATTTTAATTCATGATTGATTATATTTTTATTCATAATCATTATTATTATATGCTTAACTTATCTTTGTTGTATCCCATGATTAAGCACAAGGGGGAGATACCCCGATGAAATGGTGAAAAAGTGGTTGCACTGGTTGTATGAATTCATCTAACATTTCAAGACCTGGTATTCAGGGTCCCAGGGCCCTAGGTAAATAGGTAGGTCATCTTGCTTTCATTTCATTTGCATATTGATTGCTTATGATATTTTAGTTGCATTTCATATTTCATTTTTCTCTACCTGCATATTGATTTCATGTTTCGCTTAGACTTTCGAAAAAATGCTAAAATTTTATTCTCTAGATTAATTTTCATTTTTGGTTTTCATGTATATGGATGAAGGGTGATAGAACCACCCTAGATTTTATAGTGTTATGTTTTAGTGTAGGCACATGTCCACTAGGAGATGCTTCGACTCTCATGCACTCTATGACAAGTACATGTCCCTAAGTAGGAGCCATATATTATCCCCAACTCCTAGGGATAACTAAGGAGATGATGTCTCGATGCCCTTACGTTGAAGACATGAAGTATTGAGAGACAACTCGACCAACAATGTCCATTTTCACAGACAGAGACCCACCTCAACACCACAAATCCAGGATCATCACAATGATATCCACCACATCATATGGCCTCCGGAAGACATTGAGTCTTGATCCATGAGGTGCAAGTCATGTATTATGTTGAGTGTCATTTAAATGTTTGAGGAATTTGAGTTTGTTGCATCTATTACTGCTTTTCATTATGTAACATTCACTTGGACATTATGCTCTGTGCCATGTTTCAATTTGGTGGTTGACATTGTGCCCTAGTAAGTGGGTCACCCTTAGGGATAGGTATGCTATTGTGAGGTCCTTTTGACGAGTCATCGTGCCATTCCTGACCATACTTGTCACTTTCCACATTTCATTCCCTCATCTCCTCACCTTTTTGGATTTTCGGGTGTACTGACCCAAGAAGGGGTTGTCCCTCATTTCAAGGGAAGAAGGGGCTTAAGGCTCAGAGGCTTGTAGCTGGAAAAAGATAAAATCCAATCATTAACCTTCTAGATGCTCGCCCAGGGATCTCGAGGAAAATGAAATGTATCTCATAAAAAACTAATGGGACCCGTGAAAAATAAATATAACAAAATATCAACTTGGTAGGAGCATGTGTGGGCACTATTTTTATTGCTTCGGTAGAAGCCCCATACATGCTTCCAACATGGGGAAGCATGATGTGACTAGGGTAGAGTCAAGGTGGGCACAAATTTTCATGCTGAGGTAGAATCCCCACCTTGGATTCAATCTGGAAACATCTTAAAAGAATAAAAGGAAATAATTGGGCTTGGAAAAAGGTTGCATTGAAAACGAAGGTGCAACACACCCTCTACAAAGGCACCCATAAGTGAGACACTAAAACCCCTTGTATGTCATGAACCCCATGCCAAAAATTCTTCCCCCCATCCATGACAACTCATCCACATGACTTAGAAGGAGGTCCCCTCAGGAAACACCCCTAAACTTGAGGTACTATTCACCCAATAGGTCATTTTGTCAACCCTCCCATACCTAAACTTGGCAAATTGCATAGGGTCTTTGAGCATTGGTTTATTTTGATGAGGTGGTTTGGATGTACTTGCTTATATGGCTCTTTTAGTGATTTGATTCACTTATCATGATGCATTTTACTTGATATCCTTGGATGGCGTATCCATTTATCTTTGGAGGACCTAGTTGGTGGATAGTTTTGGAGGAACAAGCTTAGCTTGGGCTTCCATGGGGCTTGAAGCCCACAGGTTGGATGCCAAGGCCCATATGATGGATGATGAAGACATGCCTTTGGAGGCCCAGAAGACATCATGGAGGACCTAACCTATCCCCTACCACCCAAACGATTTGCCTAAGAAGACCAAAATGTCACCCTTGAGGGCTTGACGTCATGGTAGGGATAAGGTTTGGTGGTGGTTGAGGACACTTTGCACGTTTTTAAGGAAGGAGGCGATGGATCATGGAGAATAGGATTGGATCAAAGACACTTGGCCTTTGGAGGCCTAGATCACCCATATCCTACTCCAATGACTTGCAAAAGTGCCAAATTGTCACACTAGAAGGACGATGTCTTACTTTAGGGTTTACTTTATGTGCAAAACATGAATTAAAAAGTATTATTTTGTGTAAAAGGGAAAAATAATGGTTGTTGTCCCCTTATTTTTTGTTTTACCCTAACTTTGTGGACAAACTATGTTTATAACATTTTGTATAAATAAAGATCATTTGTATCTGATTTGGAACATAACTCTCCCAATGTGAGAAGACTAGTGGATGAAATTTGCACCCTACTTGGGAATTTTGATATCTCTCTCTTGTACAAATGATTTTTTTTGTTATCTCTTGTCGATTGGATAAGGCTAGGTGGTGCACACCTCTTTGAAGCTTCTTTACTTGATCTTGAATGGTAAATGCTTGGTGAACTAGGGTTTGATCTCTCTCTTTCTTGGAATTGGTAAGTAAAATATGCATTGATTAGTTATTTATTGCTTTTTATTGGTTATTTTTTGTTGAAACCCTAGGAGGAGTATGTTGCATACACCCTCCATTAAGATTCATCTCATTTGCTAAGTTTATAAGTCATTTCTTGGACAAGGGTTGCTAGGAGAAATACAAGTGTGTATACCCTCCTAGATTTACCCTAGTTTGATTGGCATACCCTAGGGAGTAAGAGTATTTACACCCCAAGGGATCTTGTTAATATAACTTGTGCTCTAAAGAATCTATTCACCCAATTAGAAAGGCACTAATTTGATTTTTTGCATTGGAGAAGTAAATTTGTTTGCATTGGTAAACGTGTTTTAGTGAGATATCAATCTTGTTTAAGTTGGATTCTTTTGTGGATGCCTTAAGATTGCCAAACTCTCTAGGACATTTTGATTCTCTTAGTCTTCTTGGAGCTGTTATAAATTTTAATCTACACCCATTAGGGCTGCATAAACCCTAATACAAATCTCTTAATAACTCACATTTCAACCATTAGAATTTGCTAAAAATTTTCCACAGTAATCTACTAATCTCAGTGCATCATTTGGGTGGTTTCTTTGTAAGTTTTAGCGGTTTATTTTGTTGTTGTAACAACTTGTTTGCTACAACCATAAGGCCGATAATTATCTCTACAGTAACTTGTTTATAACATCCTTGTTTTCATGACTATATGAGGTGATAATGGGTAGGTGTTCTCTTAGTTGTCACCGTATTGTGGTTTAGGTTGAGATTTTCTGAACCTACAACTTGTGTGATAACAAGAAGGAAGTAGAAAAAAGATAGAGGAGTTACAAGAAGAAATTAATCCTAAAAGCAATGTCAACAATATTAAATATCGTCACCGTAAATTTGAGAAGATTCAAGAGGAATTCAACTATGTACTAAAAACACTGTTGGAAAAAGTTGATAAATTATTACAAAAATAAGACAAAGTTGGTACGTTAATAAACATGTCATAGGAGTGATGGAATAGTTATTTAAGAATGAGGGGTAATGACAAGGACGAGAGTTCAAGGATGCTCAATGAACAAATCATGAAAATTTATCAATTGATTGAACGAATGGATGCATTATGCGCAGAGCCTCTAGCCTATCAAAGACGACCACAAAGTCCATGATCGCAAAATTTAGAGGATCAGGAATACTAGAGATAAATTTTTCAATAAATACGCACAAATTTCAAGATAGATATTACCAAAAGTTTTAAAAAGAGTTACTAAAATATGATGGCAATGACCATAGAGGAGTTGTCGTTTGGTTCAATAAAATGGAGGGTATATTTGAATTGAATCCCGCTAGGTGAAAGAGAAAAAGTAATGACAACCTCCAACAACTTGTAAGGACAAGCTTACAATTGGTTTTTATGGTGGTCTAGGAAATGTGATGCTCATTCATTCCATTGGCACAACTTCACAACTGTCCTATTAAAAATATTCCATGACGAAGAGGATGATGACATGTATAACAAGTTTATACATCTTAAATAGAAAGGAAACGTGAATGACTACACACATGAATGGGAGGTGATGGAAACAAGACAAAGCAAATTCATAGATGAAAAATTACTAAAAATGTATATCTATGGGTTGAAATATTACATCTATAGTGAACTTAAACTATGGAATCCAAAATCTGTTGAAGATGCTTGACATGTGGAAAAATTAATTGAATAGAAAAAAAGTTCAATAAGTCATCATTCACAGGTTCAGAAAAGTCAAATAGATATTTAAATGAAAAATCAAAATTCCCTGCAAACAAATCAGACAAGTATGTACCACCCCCTTTAAGGAAAGATGAACCCCTCGCAAAAGGATAAATAAATGCAGATATTGTGGATACAAATGGTCACCATGGCATAAATGCAACAATAAAAAACTATATACTTGTGAAGCAAAGAAAGAATCAGAAACATATGACAGTGACTCAGACAACAAAAGTAGAGAGGAAGGTGATGCCCCCAATACATTTAAATAAGAGGCCATGCCCAAGATATCTATGGCAACAATAACATGAATAACACAACCGAAAACATTAAAACTGAAGGGGAGCATAAAAAGGGAGAATGTCACCATTCTAATAGATATAGGGATCACCCATAATTTATAGATATAAATGTTGCAAAGATATTAAACCTATTCATTTATCCAACCGAAGATATAAGAGTAATGATGGCAGATGGTAAAAAAAATGATGGAGTGGGAAAGTGTCACATGGACAAGCTTTAGATAGAAGATTACGAATTGGAATCTGGATTCTATACATTATGCTTGGGTGGAGTAGACATCGTCCTGGGAATCCAATGGTTACAAACATTGGGGACCTATTCTTCAAATCACTATAAATAATTTATCAAATTCAAAAGGGAAGGAAGAAGATATAAGTTATACAGAGTCCAACCACCGCCCACCCAAATTATATTTTCACGAAAAATGGAGAAACTAATTAAAAAAGGAGCACCAACTTATGTGGCATAGTGTCATCAGATGGAGATATTAGTAGAATAAATGGTCCATTATCAACACCCAGAGATTCAACATTAATCCAAAAATACAACAAGGTATTCAAAGACTTACCTATGAATATTCCACGTGAAAGAAAGATAGGTAATATAATGGAAGTTAAACCAGATTCAACAACAGTTAATATCAAACCCTATTGATACCCTCACCACCATAAAACAAAGATAGAGAGGATAATTCGAGACCTATTGAAATGTGGGGTTATTACAACAAGTAGGATCCCATATGCAGCCCCGATAGTCTTGGTTTGAAAAAAGGATGGATCTTTCAGACCATGCATAGACTATCGAGGGTTAAATAAAATAACTATATATTTTTTTTCCTATACCCTTCATAGACGAGTTGTTGGATGAACTCCATGGAGCAAAATACTTTTCAAATTGGATCTAAGGTTAGGGTACTACCATATCCAAGTAACATTAGAGGATGTGGAAAAAAAATACTTTCAAACACACGAAGGTCACTATGAGTTCAAGGTGATGCCATTCAAGTTAATGGATGCCCTTAATACCTTCCAAACACCTATGAATCAACTCTTTCAGCCCTACTTAAGAAGGTTTGTACTAGTCTTTTTTAATGATATTCTTATTTACAGTAAGACTTGGAAGGAACATATGAAGCATTTAGAGTAGGTACTTTCTCTCTTAGAAAAAAATCAGTTTTATGTAAAAATATCGAAGTGCTCGTTTGGTAAAGAGGAAGTAGAATACCTTGGTCATATCATATCCCAAGAAGGAGTCAAGGTGGACCCAAATAAAGTTAAAGCAATCAAGAAATGGACAAAACCAAACAACATATCAAAACTAAGGGGATTCCTCGGATTAATAGGTTATTATTGAAGATTTATCTTGAACTATGCTCATTTGATAACACCACTGTCAAACCTGTTAAAGAAAAATTCCTTCAAATGGGATAACATTGCAAAATAATGTTTTGAAACATCCAAAGGGGTTATTTCATCCGCACATGTGTTAGCAACACTAGATTTTACAAAACCCTTTGTAGTAGAGTGTGATGCATTGGGAATTGGAATAAGAGCAGTGTTAATGCAAGATGGCCATCCAATAGATTTTGAAAGTCGAAAGCTCAACAAAAGGGAAGGTTTAAAGTCTACCTATAATAAGGAAATTCTATCCATTATGCATGTGTTAGCTAAGTGGCGACAATATCTCTTAGGAAACAAATTCTCGATACATACTGATCACAATAGTCTTCAATACCTACTAAGGAAAAAACCATCGTCCACCGAACAACAAAAGTGGATGGAAAAACTTTCCACATTTGATATGTAAATAATACACAAAAAAGGAAAGGATAATGTAGTTGTTGATGCACTATCATGAAAAGATGAGGAAGTAAGAGCATATGCAACAACAATAGTGATTCCTGTTTGGTTAGATGAGATCTGAGTTGAGTATACCAAAGATCCTGAATCTAATTCAATAATCAACAATTTGGACCAAAACCCTAAATTTGAATGGAAAAATGACATTTTATGCTATAAGGATAGAATATGTCTAATCCCATCTTCAAAATTTAAAATGAAAGTCTTAAAGGAGTTACACAACTCCCCAACAACATGAAATGTAGGATTTTTCAAAACCTACTATAATGCACGATAGTCATTCTATTGGAAGGGGAATGAATAAGGATGTTCAAAAATTTGTTGCCGAATGTGAAATATGTCAAAGAAATAAAAATGAAAATGTTATGATTCCAGGGCTACTTCATCCTCTATATATTCTTGACTGAAAATGGGAAGAGATATCGATGGATTTCATTGAAGGGATACCCATGTCTGACGAGAAGGATACAATTTTTGTTATGGTTGACAGATTAACCAAATATGCACATTTCATGGTAGTAAAAAAAACCGACTCAACAAAACAAATTGCAGATGTCTTTTGCAAAAAACATTTATAAATTGCATGGATTTACAAAGGTTATCATCAACAATAGGGATGCAAAATTTAAGGGAAATTTTGGGAGATATTTTTGAAAAAAAACATGAATGTCCCTTAATATGAGCTCAGCCTACCATCCACAAACAAATGGTCAAACATAAATTGTAAATAAATGCCTAGAAACTTACCTTCGATGTTTTGTGACATATAAGAAAAATAATAGAGGGTGGGAGGGGGGGGGGGG
>ML781104.1:223816-249614 GCA_009831015.1 Picea engelmannii | reverse complement strand
AAAAAGAAGCATCTAGAGGAAGATCCTTCTAGAAGCAGAAGCTTCTATTAGGTCTTCTTACATCCGCCTTATTCTATTTTATTGAAAGGCCTTATTAATATTGACCTTTATTACATCCAAATATATTGTTCTACCTATGTGCGTGTTAGGACCCTAACATGTATTCTTGCCACTAAGGAAAATGTGTTACGTTCCAGAACCATTAAGGAATATCTCATCAAATGGAAAAATCTTCCAGAAGAAGATTCATCACGGCAGTCAAAACGTTTTCTACAACAATACCCATCACTACTGTTACTTTGAGGACAAAGAAAATCTTAAGGGGATGACAATGTTACGAACATAAATACACAAAATAAATATAAATACATGATACTACTACTACTACTAGTAATAATAATAATAATTTAATCAAATAAATCAATAGGCACATACCTCTTCATCAAGAGGCACGTACCTCCTTAACTCATGACCAATCAATGCTATATAGTAAACCGTCACGAGGTAATTGTACCAATCATCTATTAGTCATTTTATCTATATAATTATTCAGAATATCTCTGTCTATAATTAAATAACAAGCTTACTTGTTACAATAATTAATATTCTATTGAAATGTATGCGAAAATATTACAGATATAAATAGTAATGACAAAGGATACTTCAAAGGAATGATTTTTCTGTGTTATTAATGAAAAAAACAACAAATTAGTTACAACTTATACATGCTCGATGCGATGCTGCCCTGTCGAAAGAGATCTTAGATTCCTCCACGCTGGCTCCTGCTATACAAACGTTCTTGACACTAAAGTCGCCATAGGACCAAAGAGATGTATAGGGAGACACTCTTGGAAAGAAAAGGTTGGTGATTAGAGGGAAATTGGAAACAAGGGTTTCCAGGTCAAGAAATAATAGCAACCAGGATAAAATGGGCTTACAGACTCGACAAGAATAGCCAGATGAGTGCTTGATTGAATGTGCAAAGTATCATTACCTTTCTCCATGAGTATAATGTTTCTTTTATGCAGTCTCCAATCAATTAGAGACAATTTAATATGGGAAAAAAGAGTTAGACAATTAACCAATCCCACAACTCATCATTAATTTGGGCATAATTATATTTTTTTGAACATTTATTAGCATGTATGCAGGTGTCCCTCAAGCAGCTCGCATGTATGCAGGTATCATAATTGGTAGGGTGCATACATCCTTAAAAATTTGGTTTTTTAGAAGGACTCAAGGAGGTATGGGGAATAGTTGTATATAAGGAGGATAAGGATAAGGCCAATAAGAGCATCAAATATTTAGAGGTGGAATTTGACACTAGAATAAATGCCCCCTAATGTGTGAGGTTAGAAGAGCAATTGATGGCTGAAATACATTATAATTCTTCAAGAGAAACTAGTTGGGGGTGAAGTTCTCCAGAATTCAATCCAAGGATAACAACCAACACCAAAACAACTCAGAACAAATAAATTACCGAGGCGGGCATACCCATGCTTAGGTGTGATGATAAGCATGGTTTCCAATCAAGTACACTGCATATCCATGTAAAATGTATATATAACAATAATCATGGCCATGCAAAAGATACACAGTGGATCCATGTCAAACAGAGATCATAGCCATGAACAAATACAAAGTGGATCTATGTATAAGAATCAATGAAGTATATATGGAGCAAGAGTTGGAAAATTGATTCTTCATGAGTACCAATGTATAGTGTGGTACTATCCAAATGTAGCCTGAGAAACATCATAAAATGAAGTGATGCTACTACAATCCTGAGGTATTCACCCAATTGGCACGGTATGAGTCTATAGTATGTGAATAGATGTGTTGGAGTCGAATACAATGAGACACCATTTGATTACCATTCATTGATCTATACCGTTAACAAATGTGAGACAACCCACCAACAATGATAATGGGTGTCAAGGTACCTAGTATAATCTAACAAGTGCGAATAGAGGATCCGATGTTGAACACCTGGTAGAATCTACCAATCAATGGAAATTGATGTATTCCCACTGTCAATAGAGAGGGAACCTGCCATTGATGACTGCAAGCCCCAAGGTACTAAAAATAACTCTAGATCCATGTCCTAGAGCAAGATGTGTTGAAGTCAATAGGAAGATATCCACCGGAAGGAGGGAATTAAGGCATCCCCCATTATCCAACATGAGGAGTAGCAGAAGGCCATATATTTGGAAGGACTTGGATGAAATATTGTAAGGATCACCATGAAGTACATCCCCCACATGTACCATATGTAAATAGCACACGAAAGAAACCCTATGAATAACAACCAATATTGACGACTATCGACAAAGGCGAGGAAACCACCAATGGGGTCAAATGGAATCCAAGGTACTGCACGAATACAAATGTGTGAATAATGTTCTTTCCATTGAACACAAGGGAAACCACTCAGTCAATGACCAATGATGGAATTTCATCTGCTAAGCACAAGTTTACCTATCAATGATGTAAATAGGGCTAGGGTGCGACACCAGGCTCAACTCTCAGAGCAATTTGTCGTAGTCGATAAGAGCTTAACCCACCAACAAGAAATCAATGAGGACCTTCCATACCGACATGAGTATAGGACAAAAATACTTATGATTATGAGATGCACTTGACACATGGGAAGGCCGACTTGGCAAGTCAAGAGTTTTGCGGAATGGTCGAAACAGTTTAACTTCCTTTGAACAAGATCACAACACATTATGTGACTTATGTAGCATGGACTGAAAAATGATCACTGACATAAGTCTAAGATGAAAGAGGCAACAATAGACTCTCCATACTGATTGGAAGAATAACCAGTTGGAGGAGTACCAACTCTGTGTAACTGGACCAGTTTCCTAAAGCCATACCAAACCCAAACCATTGAGACTTGACTCAAAACTTTGTGTTTTTTTTAGAGGAGATACGATTGCTGCCAATATAGATACAAAAGACTCATTCCCACACTCTTTTTTTTTATTTGATTTTTTTGTCTTTTTCATATTATGAAATCCTGAAAAAGAATAAAAGAATGCTAGTATACACATAAGAAATGAGTGTCACGAACAAGCAAACTAGTTCCAAGCACAAGGAACATACCTATGCTCAATGGAAGGAAAGCATGTGCATGATATGGACACTCAGGGGAATGTTCCATCCTATCTTATAGGTTTCAAATTGCAATGACAATAAGATACAAGGCTAGCAACTAATGAGAATGTGAGAGGAAATGACTAAGCAAACAACAAGATCAAGCCACTATTAGGCTCAAAAGTGCAAGCAACAAAATGCAATGCAATAATACAACTTAACACATAAATGTGGGATTCTTGCGGGTAAAAGTAAAAAAAATATTGAGAAGAACATGAGGTTTTCGACGCAATGACATGGTGGACTAACAAGACTCCCAAGCCTAAGAGAAACTCAACATGGGAACCAAAAGGAGAAGGAGGTGCTAATCTAGGATGCCCATCACAATAGGCTCTACTACGAACTAAACGATAGTTATATCGACTGGAAAGGTTCATGTTTCCAATAAGTGGGGTCGACCCTAAGGCATATGTATAATTGGTCACTGAAAATGCAAAATTTGAGGTGGAAAATGATCCTATCCTATACGACACTGACAAAAACATTACCTCAATGACTTGAAAAGACAGACTTGGCGGGTAAAGAGAAACCATTTTAATCATCTTTCCTACGAAATCTCAACTCAAATGGTCATCATATCCAAAAGATACGGTCAATTAGGCGATATAATAACAAAAAATGGAAAAAAAAACTATATAAAAGTAGGTTATGAATTCTATATATTATACAAAATTACCCAAAAATTCATTTCAATTAATTTTTTTACCAAATTGGATAATAAAAGTGTGAAAAAACCTCCAAACTTCCAATGATCATAACGAGAGCTAGGCTAAACGAAATTCATTGTCGTTAGGACCAAGTAGAAAATCTCTAACTCCTCTTCATTTTCATCCAAGCATTTAGTTAATTTTCTTGTAAATTTATTTTATTTTTCATTTTTAGGAGGTGGAGGACATGTACGTGTGCGTGATTAACATGGGCTGCGTGTATGCTCCCATATACATGGGGGCTCTTAATGACAAGCGTGTATGTATGTGCCTATCGCCAAACAGACCCACGTACATATCTGTTTACAAGCAAAAGTTAATGAAAAAAATGATTTTTCTTTGCAGGAGCTGCAAGATGGATATAAAATACCGAGAGAGAGAGCACGAGGAAGATGACAAAGAGATTTGGGATCATCCATAAGTTCTGGAAGATCTGGAAATATGTGGCCTAAAAAATTTCTATGAGTGTCCCAACATGCAGGCACAAAATATATTGTTGCAACTACTAATTGGGTATTGGAATCCCGATGCTAATGCTTTCATGTTGGATGGTCAATATTTGACCATCAAAGTCAAAGATATTTATGTTATCACTAGTTTATCCCTTAGAGGAGATGTGGTGAATCTATGAACTCAATGTGGGATAGGGATGACCAGAAAGTATTGTACACTTGGGGCACAATGTGTTGGGAGTCAGATCACGATTCCCGATATAGAAGACATAAGTTTGAAAGTGTTCCTTCAGATTATTACCCTGATAATAAGGTTTTTAGCTTTACACTAGGCCTCTTGGCCATAGATGTTTTATGTAGTTGAGTGTCTTCGTACAATGATTTATGACTGGAGTACCTCATTATTAAAGAACATGAAGGCACAACTAACTGACTACAAGAATGGAAAAATGAAAAACTTTGGCTGTAGGAGCATCTTGTGCTCCTTCTTCTTTGAGAGAGTTACCACGCTGAGCTCGAAAGTCTTCATGCCACCACATGGACTTAGGGAACCTTGCCTACTATGAAGGGATGCAATGATACAACACCTAAAAGGTGGGCAAGTCCTTTATGTCCATGATGATGATTTATTCTTGTGGTGGGATCGTCAGATCATCACTATAGAGGATTATCCCTACGATGGGATAAAATTCTCACGAGTCCTTGACATGCCCATTCCTTCTAGTGGTGGGATAGGAGAGATTGGTAAGAAAACTTTTTAATTTTCAAAATATTAAATTTTTATTATGTTTTAATTATTTAGAAAGTAAAACAAAATATTTTTTGGATGGATTCTAACTGAAAAAATTCATATGAGAGAATAGATAGTGAGTCAAGACAACCATAGGGATATCCACGCCATTGATGCAAGGGTCACAATGAGGCTTTTCTAGGCACCGATGCTGCTCATATGGAGCACACTCTACAAGGTGTCCAAAGGAATTTGGACCACCTTACACACCAAATTACGATGGTGCAGATCGAGGACTTGCTAGAGCATATATAATGACATATAGTCGGTATACCCCAGGCCTGGGTACAACTATTCAGGCATCTAGCCAACACAATCATATGCTATAGAGAGACTCATGTGGGGGAAGGGCCCTCAACATAGATAGTGTATGACACATTTTATATCATCTTATAGATGGACATTCAAGGCTAGGAGCCCAAATTTTGTAACTCAAAACCCATAATTTTTGTATTATCAGACACAAAAATAATATATATACATATCTCTTTTTGCCATGGAATACAATTTTTATGTACAATTATATGTGTGTTTCTCTTATATATGTGGAAAATTCTAGTCCAGTACATAATTAGCATATGCATTAGATATGAAATTTTCATTTCTAAAAATATGAGTATATGTAATATAATTAAAGTATCATTATAGAAGACGTACCCATAGGAATCGTCAAAGCAATGTGGGATCACACACATGGTATTGACTGTTTAGCCGTGACAACACCAATTAGGAATCTAGGAAAACCTCTAAACATGAGATACCATGCGTAATAACATCTCTTAGGAGTTCGATCACAACGCTATACTCGACCACATTATTCGTTGCTGGCCCTAAACAAGAACCTCCAGATACAGCCAGTTGGCCCTTGGGTGAATAAATCACCCATGTGGTGAAAGAGAGATTCCGAGTGTGACAACTTGCACCATCTGTGAACCTGAAGTGAACCAAAGATTATATGGAGATCTTCCAATCAGGTAGAGACATAATAAACAATCACATACAAAAAGTAAAAATACTAAATATATTATCTAAGTACAATAAATACAAAGAACACACACTTGAGTGACATTCTCAAGCGAAGTAATTCTTGAGGTAGAGCCCATTTTTTGGCTTCGATAACACATTCCCTTCATAATCAACTAACTTGTAGGCTCCTTTTTGAAGTGCATGCCTCACAATTTAAGGACTGTGCCACATTGAATTGAACTTGTTGGTGCCTAAAGTTTCCTTATCTTGGTCATAAACCAAGATAAGGTCACCCTTAGAAAAAATACTTGGGAGGACCGACTTGTCATAATGAGATTTGACATGTTTTTTTGCATCTTGTTTGCGGTGGTAGCGTCACGATGCTCATATAGCTGCTCTAAGTAAACAAGATGCACTTCTAAATCCATCGTCTCAGGTAGAATCTTGTTGACGTGTTCAACTTCACCAGACAACAACAAGGTGTACTCCCTAGTATACGATCCCAATTAGACTACACACTATTTGAATTAGGAGTCCCATTCGAAATTTGGCCCGTCTGCCATTTATTGTTGTCTTTTGGTTTTCGTACCAATTACGGTTCGATGTACCGATGAAGTGGGTGGGTGTAATGCAGAGATGTAGATGAATACCATGTATGTAAATACAACTAATCTATCACTAATCTATGCTAACCTATCCTATCTAGGAGTACACTAGAGTAACCAATGAGTTATAATGCAACCAAAACCTTACACAACTTTTATAGACTTAGATGTAACAAAAGAAGAAGATTAGAGATAAATGCATACATATGTATATAATCAGATTAGTCTAGATCAAAACAAAATATACTGTAATAACCCATAAATCTCAAGGCATTGAAATATTCAAAGAAATATCAATAACTATAGAATGACAAAGATTTTATAAGAATTAGTCTACAACAAACAAACATTCTTATGGTCCATAGAAACAACAAATATCTTCACTTGAAGTAGTTCAAAGCTCCAATCCATTTCTACACAAAATTCCTTCTATAAAATGTCAGCCCCAAGGGCTTCTCAATATTCATTAACACTATAAAAGTTCTCAAAAAATTTCTTAGGTCTATACAATGCTTGAAAATAAATAAAAAATCCAATTCAAAGGAGACTCTATTCTATTTTATACAAAAAATAGTAAATCCTAGCTGTCTTTTTGCCTTCTTCTTGAAGAGGCAGTTACAAAATTGTTCATCTTTTGTTTCCTCATGAGAAGTGGTAGAAAGGATGAAATTTGAAGTGGTTAGGAAACAAACGAAAGAAAAAAAATTGTTTTTCCTTTCCCTATGAACTTTTGCTTTAGAGATAAGCTGTCCAAACCTCCAACTGGTTATATAGTGATTAGATTCTCTTGTATGACAACTGTTCCAATGTTGCATTGATCATGGATATGCTGTCATCAAGGGCACTCATATCCTTCTCCAGTCTTGTCATGTAATCCTATATCATAGTGTGAAGCTTCATCGACTGTAATAGATACCAGTCAATGAGATCGATAGAGACAAAGGTTGTTGCTTCTACTATTTGTCTCTTTCGACTCATGTTGTCTTGGATTGCATTCACCAATTATTCTGTGAACAAATTATTCCTTAGTTCATCTAATCTTGGGAGATGCCCATTTCTTATCAACACTTGGGAAGCTTTATGAGTCCTTAAACATATCACCATTTCCTTGGATACTTCTTTATCTGCCTTTTTCCCTGCCTGTGGGCCATGATCTAATGCATACATGTCTGTCTTTCTTGCTGATTTTGAAGGTCTATATAGCTCTAGAGGCGCATTAGGATTCTCCGCTATCCAGGTATCAATGCCAGCTATATCTTCATGGATAGTGTTGTATTGTGTCAACTGCATTTGTATCCGGTTGTTTTGGTCAATAACTGTTGCAACCACATTTTGGAAGAGATGTAGATTGGCATACATGTCAATGATGGTACCTTCTAAATCATTCCTTACTTTTTCCACACTGATATTAAATTTGAGAATACTCCTTTCATCAATATTTACCTGGTGGAGCCTCTCTTCTAGCTCCATGATCCTTACCTCTTTCTCTTCGTTCTGCTGGCATAACCTCTGTATATTATCTATGGTTGCATCCATAAATGAAAATCCTTCCCTTGTTGTTGCCACATGGTCTTTCCTAACATCTTCTATGACAGGGACATGAGTAACCACTGACAAAGGGGATCCTTCTATTGCTGGAACCTTTTTTACTCTTTCTTGCATGATTCTCTTGGTTTTACTATCGTATGTAAAACTTTGTAGATCCAATATTTCAGCTGAACAAAAATGTTCCCAAGGCCCGAAGCCTAAACCACTCCTTGTTGTTTCTACTCCTAGACATGTGCTGGACGTTCCAGGGATTTCCAAGTCCATCGAGTGTGTGTCACCCTCTCTATCATCTGAAATTTTCTTTTATCTTTCTTCTTCAACAACTTGATCCTCTGCTTCTTTCTCCGCTAATTTTGCTGCCACTCTTTCCGCTTCAGCTGGCTCCTTTTCTTTTTCTACAACATTTTTTTTTTTGGATTTATCTTTCACCTTAGATTGATCTTTTGCTTTGGCTTCAGCTTTAGTTTCCATTTAATTTTCTTCCCTGGACTTTGCTTTGTCGACTTCTATTTTTTGTATATTTTTAGTGTCATTCCTACTTTTTAACACCTTCTCTTTGTCTCTTCTCCTTTTATTTGCTGGTGCTCCTTCCTCCTCTTCCATGAAACCTAAATGAGTTGAGACACATATGGGGGAATATCTCTTAGCTTCATCTCGTTCTGCCTCTTTTCTGGCCACCTCTCTTGCAACTTCTTCATCCGCGATCCTTCCTTTTGACTGACCCTTCTTGTTGAATATAACTTTGTTGTAAGTTCTGGAATTTTGATGCACCTCTTCTTCTTCCCAGAACTCAGTGGTGTAATCATACGAGAGTCTCATGTTATTGAAGTACTCTTTGACTATGTTCTTAGGGTCATGCCTCCTGAATATTTCCTCTCCAAAGTGGTAGGAACGTAAGACATCCACTTCCATTTGATCTTGCTTGGTGTTTTCAAAGAAATATTTTCCAATGTAAAGAGGTAGTGGAGGCCAAATTGCTTTCATTGATCTGTATAACATTCCTTCAACCCCATGTATGATAGTTTGATATGCCACTTCTTGAAGCACAAGTTTGCCAGGAACGAACTGAGGGAGTAAGTGGGGTGGTTTCATCGCACCATATATTCTTATATAGGTACCGTTCTCCATTAAATACCAATCCCCAATCCTTCTTATGACTGCTATGGCCTTGTCTGTCATACAAGGTGGGGCAAGGAAGTGTTCGCAGATTCTTTGATAGTCTGTTTGGTATTTGTGCTACCAAAGAACCTTGCAGTAGATGTGGATAGCGACGTTGGTAAGAAACTAACTCCATCCCATGTTTGGGTACTTGTGAGTGATACACATTATGTCTAGAATATATGAAGACATAGGGAAACTGAGGAAGCTTCCTGGTTGTGTTTGTGTAACTCCAGAAATGGAAACCTTGAGATTTTCAGACAATATGTTTGCCTAGTTGAATGAGACCCACACATCTACAAAAAAATAAATTAGGGGAATTTATAATAGGGGGAAATGAGTCGCATCTAGTTCCTGGTACAACCTGCACATCATGGCTACCATATATTGGTAGGATCTCCTTAAATTGGTCATGGGGTATCAAATCTTGGGCTGATATTTGAAATGATTATATGATTTATACCATGCAGGGAATAACTCTTTCGGTGTAAGCTCCAACTCCCTGAGGAGTTGACCATCTAGTATTTTGTTCCCAGCTTCAATATGGTAACACTTAGATAAATCATTAGGCCTGAATGAAGCTATAGGTTATTTTCTTGCATTAAATACATATTGACTATTTATGTCTGCGCTTTTTAAATCCAAGAAATGGTGTCCCCACAAGGGAAAACTGCTGGATGTGCTGGTAGCCTGAAAATTCATGATTTTATGATGTTCCTAAATACCCGGAGCTCATCTGGTTCCTCCGCCTCCACAGAAAAGTTTGGTTTCTTAAACATATAATATACTTCTCCCCATTTTAAGGTTTCTTCATATTTGTCTAGAAGTACCGACGTATCAACATATACGATCTTGACACTTTCTATCTCTACTGTCTGCTGGGAGATTCTAGATGGCTCAGTCCCTGTTGAGTTCATCACCATATTCATTTGTGGTCACATGTCTGAACCTGTAGGATGGATAAATTTAGAGAATGTTATTTGGAAATACAACTTAATGTTAAGATAATTATAAGAATTATTGAAATTATCAAGACATGGCAAGCCGCTCCTTGCAAATGTCAGGTTAATAGTAGACAATGCTCAATGAGGTTTTGAGGTGAAATGCTTGGGCACCATCCTAGAAAGGAGAAATTAGAGCATAAGAAAACAACTTCCTTAAAACATATGGGAAGAGTTAGTAACAACTCCTCCGATCGCATCAGAGGAGTTAGTAACAACTCCTCCGAGCACATCGTAGAAGTTGTTAGTAACTTATCCGATATTCAGAAGGGATTGTCATTGTATCAAGGATTTCAAATCATTTACAATGATATCCTTCGATCATATTAGAGGATTTGAAAGTAACTCCTCCGATATTATTGGAGGAGTTGTTTCCATTTGTTTCGAAAATGTGCAAAAGAGATAATTTAACCTATTCCAAGCATATCATAGAAGTTAGTAGTAAATTCTTCGATATGCTCAGAGAGTTAATTTGAAAGCCTCCAGTTTTGAAGTTAGGGTTTTCCACGAACAAAGAGGGTGATCTATGGAAACTATGACTAGCATAGAGGATCATGAGGAAACCCTTGAACACTCGCTAGATTGAGGTATTAGTGACTAGGGTGAGCTTTGGGACCTTGCAAGGGTTGAGTGCAAGGATGTGGAGAGCGTCTATTGTGGTGAAGGGAAGAGGGTCGATTGGTTGTACCTCCCATAGCCAGAAAAAAAATCAGAATAAAACATAAGGCTGGGGGAAAAGGGAAAGGTGTGGCTAGGGGTGAAGTGACGAAGAACAAGGGGGGGAAAGAGGATTATCGAGCTAGGGAAAAAGGAGTAAGAAAAAATAATGAAAAAAGACCTAACCCTAGCTTGAAAAAGGGAGAGAGGTGATGTAACCTTACCTTGATTATGCCACCACATGGTGGGTATGGATAAGGGAGAGTCTCGAACGATGTTCAACTCAACGCTTTTATCCTCGGTTTCTCTCGTTCAATTGAAAATGGTCGAATAACATTAATCTCAATCCCGTTCAATTTTATAGTCAAATTGTTACTTATGACATTTAATGCAGTGGTTGGGGTAGGTTTGATCGTAGGACTTAAGAGAAAGTTATCTAATCATTTTAGAAAAGTTAGAAGTAAGTTGTTCGATCAGTTCAGAAGATTTAGGAGTAACTCCTTCAAGCATATTGGAGGAGTCAGAAGTAACTCCTCTGATATGATCGGAGGAGTTTCCCCCAACTGTCACTATATCATTCAGAAAGAAAGATAGGAACTCCTCTGAATTTGTTCAGAGGAGTTTGAAGTAACTCCTCCGAACTTGTTCGAGTTGAAAGTAACTTTGTTGATTTAAAATTTGGATTGCAACACTAAGTACTGTTCATTTTCCAAGTGAAACATGAATTACCAGAAGAATCTTGAGATGAAGAAGGAGACTTATGAGGATTTATCTTAGTCTAAAAAATAAGGGGGCTCCACTTTTAGGGAAGTAATAAAATCAAAGAAAAATGGAGGCTTGTAGTGTCTGTCACAAAAAATCTCTACGACGATTTTTAACGAGGGGATTTTACATTCAAGAGGAATGACTTCCCCTACTCTGTGAAGAATATGGAAAGGAAAAAAACCTCTGGAAGTTTTAACTGAGGTTCGGTAATCCCATAACATTGGATAAAGCATCAAATGCCAATTAGATTTACTCTTATTGATAGTGCATTGAAGGATGGTTTTGAGAGACTTGTTTACAACCTATACCCGACCTTTCGCTTGTGATAATAAGGATACAAATGCTCCTACTTAAATCCAAATTTAGATGCTAACTTAGACATCATTCGATTATGAAAGTGATTGCCATGGTTAGTGACAATCTCTCTCAGAATTATGAACCCGACGATATCCTAGTTGAATAGAAATAAAGCTGCAGTCTCACCGTCGTTCGCAAAAGTAGTCATGGCCTCCACCCACTTAGTAAAGTAGTCGACAACAATGATGATATGGCAATTCCCTCTAACCGATGGAGGGTGGCATGTAGTAAAATCAATCCCCCACTTTGTAAATAGATCGATAATGATGACGAGGAAGAGTGGAGTAGGGTGAGTGTGCATTTTTTGAGAAAATATCTGATAAGGATGGCACTTCTTGACTGCCTCAACATAATATTTAAATATTTTTGGCCAAAAGTACCTAGCGTACACGATTTTTTGGGTTGTTTCCAACCATGATAAGTGATCACCACATGCTCCTCTATGACAGTCATTGAGCACGACTTTCACTTCTTCATGAGTTAAATAACGGTGGGGAATCAATTCAACCCCATGACGATAGAAAGTGTCGCTGATGATGAGGTAATTCTTTGCATGATGGTGAATCTGACGTCGATCATCTTGTGAATAGTGTGGAGAAAACTTGAGAGTCTTGAGATGTATATGGATATACCCATAGCTAGGATTGCTAGATGAAATAAGGAACAAATGTTCGTTAGGAAACAAGTATGTAATCATTAGTTCCTCATTCTCCCTAGGAAACTCTGACATTAATTCAACGGAAACCAAAGATTTTTTGGACTTACCCCTATGATACGTCATGTTAGGACATATTGAAATGGATTTAAATCGACAAATAAAGTGGTTTTCCGTAATAAAGTGTAATTTCATAGTCTCTGAATAACATGAACGACTATCAATGATAATTTATCAACTTGCAAATAGTTGAGTTCAGGTCTAATCAAACCACGATCGAGATAATAGATGACATGCTCTTGTGAGATATCATCCTTGTGAACCAAAAACATGCCAAATGTGGCTTCTGCTGCCGCAATATACATCAATAATTCCTTGTTGTAGTCTAGGGGAGTAAGCAGAGAGATAGACATAAGAGCCTTCTTGAGCGCATCAAAATATCACTAGGCAAACTCATCCCAAATGAAGGGAACCCATTTCTTTAACAAGCGTATAAATCCCTTGGTAATCTCAACATAGTTGGTAATACAATGTCGAAGGAAATTGGTCTTTCCTTGGAGACTCTACAATTGACGAATGTTTTGCGGGGATGGAAGCTAAACTATTGCCTACACCTTTAATGTATCAACCATGATCCATTTATTAGATACAATGAAACCCAACAAACACCTCGATACGACAAAAAATATGCATTTATTTGGATTTAACCGAAGACGATAATGATGACATCTTTCAAAAATAAGTCTAAGGTGCACCGAATGATCTACTCGATTCCTAGAGCTAGCAACAAGATCATCAAGATAAAACTCAACAAGATGCTACAAATCATGGAAGGAAAGCGACATGGCCCACTAAAATGTGGCTCCAACATTTTTCAGACCAAAAGGAATTTTACGATACACGAAATTTCCCCAAGGACATATAAATGTCATTTTGTGTTGGTCCTCGGGTTGGATCTGAATCTGATTGTATTTGGAAAAACCGTCCATAAAGGAGAAAATTTCGCTTCCTGTGCACTCATCAATAATCTTGTTGATGAAGGGTGTGGGGAAGTTGTATTTTAGAGATGCTTTATTCATATGTCAGAAATCCATATAGACATGTATGGTCCCTTGATATTTGTCCACATGAATGGTATTTGACACCCATTTGGTAAGAGGGATCGGGTAAATAAAAACTACCTTAAACAAATTTTCAATCTCAGCCTTAATAACCACCGCATTCCTCAAATTAATAAGTTGTAACTTCTGTCAAATAGGTTTAGTGTTTGTGTAAGTGTGAATCTCATGTTTGAGGATTCGAGAGTCTATGCCTGGCATTTCTTCGTATGACCAAGCAAAGACATCACAAAACTCTTTAAACAAAGAAGCGTATGCGAGGATCTCTTCAGGAGAATAGTCCACGCCTATAAAAATGTTCTCCAAAACTCTAGGGGTTTTAGAAATGTTGGTCAAAATAGTCTCTAATATGTTAGCTATGTTCCCTTCAACATAAACACTGTGCTTCACTAAGGGATTCATGAACTGATTTATGACATTATTCACTAAGGGATTCTTATATTCGTGTCCTTGAATGTTTGATTTATGACATTATCATACTACAAATTTTGCATAAATAACAAGAGTCTTTTGCATACACAGCGCATGACATATCAAAATTCAATACGACCCCATATTGATAATTAAATGAACAACTTTCCAATTTCTTATTAAGATAATTAAAAGGTAATTGAAAGGTCATTCAATAACACTCACAGATCTTTCAAATATGAGGTTCTAAACGAACTGATTCTTGTAATGGGGATTGAGGAGCTCGACCTTTGGTAGCCGGCTGGGGTAGCACAAATATAAGAAACCGGTGATGGAAAATTAAACATTCCCATGAGTGAAGGATACATTCCAACACCGATACTCTTAGTTTCCATCTGAGAGTTTTCAGTCAACGAGACCATAGATCTCAGATTTGTCATGGAGTCGGGGCGGTTAAACATCATTTGGTTAATTGTTACAATCCTCTCCTTGTGTGGAAAGCATAAAACCTGACACTACTTCTTGTGCAATGAAATATGACGGTGGTATGTCAATTTTTTGATGCAACTCTGTCGGCACTCCGACAAAATTATTAGTTTCGTCGATGTAATGGGGTTGGATATTCGACGCAAATATTGACATTGAATATATGATACACCGTTGTCGGTTATGCCGACAACCCTAAGGATCAAAAAATCGTCAAAATCAACCATTATTTCTGGCATATACTTGTCGAAAGTCTAACGTAACTATATGTCGCATATGCGACATCCATACAATAGATTCGATGGATATTTCCGTAGGACATGTCATCAGATATCCGAATCTCATGTTCGTCGGTTATGCAATGTCTATACAGTAGATCCGACATAGGTGCTATACCTTCAAGGTATTTTACTATTGGATTGTTCATTGGATATTCGACAGACACATTCGTCGGATATTCGACGAAACTGTGTATATTAAGAAAAACAAAAAAATAATAATATTTGATTACATTGCTTCTACATGAAGTGAAAAAATACTAGAGGTTCTTTAGGTGTTGTGTGGTAGTAGATCCATCCTAGGAATTTTTTAATTACCTCCAACCTACCATCTCATGACTTGGATTACATTTCTGCCATTTTGTGGAATATAATCTAGTGGTTATCCTTATTATCCCAACTATGTGTCCACTAGAGATGCCATTGAAATTCTAGTACCATCTCAATATAACTTTGTGGTGGCAGTCTACTTGCATTATAAATTGAAAATATATCTATGATCCGTGTACATAAGAAGAGGAAAGTTTTCATTGAGGATTTAAATAACTTATGGTGTTCCCAGTGACTACTCGAAATGTGCATGTTACTGCTAGACTTGCACATGATCCCATTGCAATACCATTAAAAAATGCTACTTGAATCAAACAAAGACAAATAAAATAAAGACATCGATTGTTCTTACTCAAGTCATGTTCCTTGTTACTGCAAGAAGAACACTTGGTTGCTTCCAAGTTTTGATCTCAACATTTTTTAAGATGCTGACAAAAAAAACTTTCACATTATACATCTTGCTTTAGCTTCTTGGTCTATAACATTTTTTTATCTCTATAACCAAGCTGCAAATCCCATTCCAGAATCTTAGCTACAACATATCACAAATTCAACTACTTCAAGGCATTATCATACTTCATAAGTAAATCTCATTACTCTTTATGTCCTTTCAGAAACATTATATTTTATATATTCCATTGTACATATGAGTTGCATATCACAACTGCAGATCCTAACTGCTACTTCCTGCTGCAGATCCCTAATCTTCTACATTATTCAACTCTTCAACATTCTACAAGGATATTTTGGATTCATAATTCAACATTCTAGCATTCTATAACTCAAAATTTAAGTATTAATTTCCCTCCCCCTTATTTTGGCATTTTCCTCGGTGCATATACAAAAGAAGAAGACTTGGTTGCTTCCAAGTTTTCATCTCAACATTTTTTAATCTGCTGACAAAACAAGCTTTTACATCATACATCTTCTTTTTAGCTTCTTGGTCTATAACATTGCTTTATCTCTATAACCAAGCTGCATATCCCATTCCAGAAGCTTAGCTGCAACATATCATAAATTCAACTACTTCAAGGCATTATAATACTTCACAAGAAGATCTCATTACTCTTTCTATCCTTTCTGAAGTATTCTCTTTTATATATTCCATTGTACATATGAGCTGCAGATCCTAGATGCTACTTCCAACTGTGGATCCTTGATCTTCTACATTCTTCAACTCTTCAACATTCTACAAGGATATTTTGGCTTCAGAATTCAACATTCCAGAATTCTATAACTTAAAATTGGGTTATTACTTTCCCCTCCCCCTCATTTTGGCAATGTCCTCGGTGCATATACAAAAGAAGAAGACTTGGTTGTTTCCAAGTTTTCATGTCAACATTTTTTAAGTTACTGACAAAATAAGCTTTCACATCAGACGTATTATTTCAACTTCTTGGTCTATAAAATTGCTTTATATCTATAACCAAGCTGCAGATCCCATTCCAGAAGCTTAGCTACAACATATCTTAAATTCATCTACTTCAAGGCATTATCATACTTCAGAAGCAGATCTCATTACTCTTTCTGTCATTTCAGAAGTATTCTCTTTTATATATTCCACTGTAAATATGAGATGCAAATCACAATTGCAGATCATAGCTACAGATCCTAGCTACTACTTCCGGTTGCAGATCCCTGATCTTCTACATTCTTCAACTCTTCAACATTCTACAAGGATATTTTGGCTTCATAATTCAACATTCTGGCATTATATAACACACTCCATTTATTATGACTGGTCTCTCCCATGACCATTGGTTTGTATGTTTATGAAATTTTCTCAAGTACGCATACATTTATTTTATTTTCTTAATTCATTTGATGTATGAAAATTTAATCGTTACTTTCTGTGCAAAGTTATCCTGTTGTCCCATGGTCTGGACAAACCTTAATTTGGGGGGGGGATTTTCCTTTTGTCAATATGATTTTCCATAAAAAGGACTTTAAACCTTTTTCCTATCCTTGTTTTTCAATAATATCACGATGAATGTTCCAATTCCCTAAATGATTATAATGTCATATCTTGTGCATGTATAATCATAATGACATATCCCACACATGTTTATAATTTAAGACCACCCTTCATTTGACATGTAAGGCATTCACGCATGAAAATAAATCCGTTGGCTTCATTCCTTGTGTCTTTTCTCATTTCAAGTTATTCCTTGCTGCAAATTCCACAATGGTTCCCAAGTTATCTTATTGCTGACCACCTGAGTCATTTTGATGGGAGGACTCCCAATTCGCCATGACCCCGTAGGTGTTGTGGTGGTGTATCAACATGATCAAACAAATGGAATATTCAAACAAGCATGTTGGTTGGGGTATTTTCAACGATTGTAGGGATTTGACACTGAAATTTCCATCGAATTCACCCAAGGTCTACATGGTCCTGTGGCTAGAGTCAAGGGTATCGAAATTCCAATGACTGGGGATTCTATTGCAAGAGTAACATGCTTAGCTATTGATGAGGAGAGATGGTTTAATTTCAGAGTAGATTATACTGATATGAAATATGATTTTTTCAGAGGAACCAATGAGCAACTGTGTGGAGGCCCAAAGGGAATTCTAAGGAAGAGGAATATCTACAGGAAAGAGGAGAAGACATGGATATGGTTGTAGAAGCTGTTGATCTGTCCTTTGAGGTTCTTGATCAAGTGAATGATCCTTGTGAAGAAGAGATGTCAATTGAGGAAGAAAATCAATCAAAGGGATTGGAGCAGGCACAAATGTGGTTGGAGAAGCTACATAAGACGCAAGTCTATTGTCCAGGTTTCAAAAGGAAGAAAAGATAACAAAAAAATAAAATGAAACTTTAGTATTGCGAAGGTTGTTGTGACTAACACAAAAAGAATCAGGGAATATTCCTAAAAAGTCACGTACACCTTACAAAATGGAGGAAATTTCACAGGGACCCATAACTATTTGTGATGAAGACAAAGATGGATCCTTTGGAGAAGCTGGTGTGGTTATAGCAGATGTGGATTTGGGAAAACTAGTTAGCAAGTTGAGCCAGAAAATGATGGAACCCTCTATTGTAAGTAAGATACCCTTGTATAGTAATTGACATTATCAATAGGCCTATTAGAAGATGAAGTGAGTTAATATTAATTGCTCAGAAGAAATCACAAATTAAGGGTAGAATTGGGAAAAGTAAAGGAGAAATTGAAGTTGTATGAGTGCCATGAGGATTTAAACCTTTTGTTCCAGGCAATCGAAAACGTATATCCTTTGTTGTCATCAGCTTCATTTTATGAAAACAAATCAAAATAAAATCGGCTACAGGAAGCAGGAGAAGCAGAGAAAAAGGGCAAAGAAATTATGGATAAAGGACATCAAGATAAGACAACGACTATTGCATCAGAAGACAATGTAGCATTGAAAGAAAAAATGTCAAAGTGGAAAGAAAAGACAACTCAACTATTTAGAAGAACTACCCGATGGGTTTTTCAACCTCTCCTTGATAACAACAATTCAGTTGGATGATTGCCAACGTCTAAAGAAGCTTCCAGATCAATTTGGGGAAGTAAGAAGTTTAAGAAACCTAAAGTTGTTCAATTGTTACAGTCGAAAGAAGCTTCCTGGAAGTTTCATCCAACTCAAGTACTTGGAGTACTTGAATTTATCAAGTTGCACATCTGTAAACCAATTAAACACGTGTAAGGAATCATTAGACCGCCAAATGTGAATAGAATATTTTGCAAGTAATCATTTAAACACTACAGAGGTATGTCCAGTTAGTCCTACAAATGAATTCAAAATATGGAGAAATTCAGAATACTCCTACATAGAAAACAAACAAACAAATAAAATCCAGCATAACATAATTTCAACAACAATACCCTGATAAAAAAGAAAGAAGAATTGATAAACTCATAGAAAAATAATAACCCATTATATGAAATTTATGTAGATTGTTGTATAAAATCACTAAATTTATGTAAAAAATTCTTGTTTAGAAAAAAAAAACCTATGCCCCATAACAATGCATTTTCATTATAAACCATTACGATTTTTATGACGCAATTGCAATTAGAAGGAATTTTTTCGAAAGCTTCATTCTTGTTTGAGAATGTCCCGTCATTATTCTTTGAAGCCCGCCCATCCACATAAGCACACACCCATCTATGTATTCAATTTTTTTTTTATAATATAAATATACAAAATCAAGAAATGAGACTACTTTCTCTTCTCTGCTCCCTCGAAAGTAAGATGCAAGACAAAACCAACCAAATAAGGCCAGTGTAGGCCATTTCTTTCCATCTAATATGTGTTGGATTCTATTTTGAGATTAGGCATTTCATCGATATATTGAAATTATTTAGTTATTTCTCAATCAAAGTTGAAGAAACCACACAGACACACAAGTAGGATAGGCACTCAACTGTAGGTTATGAGCCATATGGTAGCCTACTATATCTATATTTATTGAGGTATACTACAAGCTGAGAAATAAACAGAACCCATAAACCAATCTCATAAAGTTTCAAATCGAGATAGATATTTCAGTGTAGAAGTATAAAAATATAAAAATATAATTATATATATAAGCATAAAGTCTGTACCATCAAAGATTCCATCTGGATAGCTTGATTCTTCTACCATTTTTCCTATGATAAACCTCTTGAAACACATGCCCACTTTCTTAATTATTCACTAACAAATATATCAAAAGCAAATTCTTCTGCTACACCAAGATTTTGGTGCAGTAAATTCTTAAATATTCATAGATTGGATGTATTTTGCACTAAATAGAATGAGAGAATCCTAGGAGGATTTTTAGAGTAGCTAAATAACTGAGAATAAACTAAAAACAAGCAAAAAATATGACCCGATACCACAGTAACCCTGGATCATGGAAGATGATATGTGAGAAGCAAAGATGTGCCTGTGCATAGAATCAAAATGTTTCCACTTACCTAACAACTTACCATTGTGGAGACTTTTGGACAGGTTAAGATCCACACGTCCATTGGAATACTAAGAGGGGGAGGTGAATTAGTATGAGCACTTTATACCACTTTTAACCACAATATATAGTCTTCCACTTTATCAAGAATGTTCAACAATTTATCATCAATGTATCATCTATTATTTCATTTGAAACATATATATCATAAGCAACATCACGTCAACATCACATCAAGAACACAATACACCAATATTTATGTGGAAACCCAAATGGGAGAAAACCACATAATTCTTTCTTATATATATCAAGAATTCATTGATAGGAAACACCAAATTCCAAATTCTCCAGTTGCAACAGAAGGTGGCTACAACCACCTAGTTCTCAGGATCCAACTTAAAGGAAGATCCATCTTCATGATTCTTTGGCTCCAACCGGAAGGAGGCTACAACCCCATTTTCTTTCCCCATCCTGTCACCCTAAAGTATAAGCGTAGACCAACTGTCACTACCACAATCACTGCCATTGTCATTGTCACATCAACCTGTAACCTGTCAACCTGTCACATCAACTTGTCCAACCTGTCATTGTCACCGATACTCAACCTAATCCTCTCACATGGATCATATACCGAGGACACCTCTCAACTAGATGTCCAACATCACCAACACATGCCTCTACCAAGCATGTACCAAGATCACCAACATACCATCACAAGATATGTGTCTCAACTATGCACCAACACCTGTACCAAACCGTGCATCAACCATGCACCTCAACTTGTACCATATGCCTCAACCATCAACCATGTATACCAAGTACCAATCATGTACCATACCATGTACATCAACAATGTACATCAACACCTATACCATACCATGTACCATATACCATATACCATATAACATGAAATGCGTCGCAACATATACCATACCACTCATAATCATGCCATGTACCATAATATAAGCCTCAAGTATATGACAATATCACAAAGATGTGCCTCTAACAATGAACTATAACAACCATATACCAAGTACCAAGAGTATGTCTCAAGCATGCAACAATATCACTTCAACAATATGCAATCACGCACCATCAAGGGATTCCAAGGCATGACTTAAGAATGTGACATACCATTCAAGATACAAGCCTCAAACATATACATAAATGACATACCTTTACTCATGAAAACCTGAAGCATACCATCTCAGATCCTGTAGCAATTGTGTTGTACCATCAAACCTTGCTGCAACTCATATGTACATTCTTTTTCAAAAATTTTCCTCAGATATGTGACATGTCCTCCTGTAGCCTGCATATGTATGCAACATGTCCTTCTGAAGCTTGTGTATGTATGAAACCTATCCTTATGCAGCTCGCGTATAACATCTAAAAAATAGGGTTTCCAGTTTTCTGCAACCCCCAAACCTTCACTCCTTCAGAATCCTTCGCTGCCTCAGAAAATACAGCCAGATTCAACCTTAGATTCACTAAAATATGTTGGAAAACTGAGAGGGGGGGGGTGGTGAATCAGTTGTTACCGTGCTTAAACAATTATGCTTCTTTTAAAATCTTTACAAGACACTCAATGATGATCACAATAATGCAAAGAAATAAACAAAGGCACATTCAACATCAGTCACATATATGAGAAAGATAGAGACAGATAATTCCTGAGGAAACCCATACAGGGTAAAAACCTCCTTTTCTTTATATGATAAGTATTATCTACATTCTTTACATTATCATACATATGAGCACCAACTCATTGTGAGGCTACAACCTCTGTTTTTGCAAGCTGCAACTTGCTGAGAGCACCAACTCTCTGTTTTCTCTAGCACCCACTAGAAGGAAGCACCAACCCCCTGGTTTCTCTAGCACCAACTAGAAGGAGGCACCAACTCCCTGGTTTCTCTAGCACCAACTAGAAGGAAGCACCAACTCCTTGGTTTCTCTAGCACCAACTAGAAGGAAGCACCAACTCCTTGGTTTCTCTAGAACCAACTAGAAGGAAGCACCAACTCCCTGGATTCAAGCACCCACTTGAACCTTTGAGGACACCAGTCCTCCCTAGCACCTCCCAACCACCCTGAATAATAAATTCTTTGTTACTGAAACTTATTACAGTGATATAACATTATTCAATGGCTTACCAGCCCGATTATTGTTCTGTTACGCTGCTCTGCTCTATCTGCATCAGTGTCTTCTGCACGCCTAACTTGCGCTATCTGTTCTTCTGCTTTTTATGCTCTATGCACCATCTCCATTCACTGGACAGTTCCTCTTCTGTTCAATTCAGTTGCTTCACTCCCCTCCTTCTTCACGCATGAATCACCTTCAACAACAACAACCAAAACAACTCCAATAGCAACAACAAAACCATCTCTTCTCTGTATCGTGTACTTATAGCTTTTGTGCACCTTGTGCATGCAATGCGTGCAATACCTCTGCATACTCACACCACTCCGATATCCTCCACCTCTCGAGTGCTCTGCTTGATCATCGCAACTCTTCAGCTTCTCTGGTGGTTCCCACCATGTGTCCAACATCACTGGGTGTTTTGCTAAGATTCCTCAACCTCTCTGGCAGTTGAGACTCCTCATCTTCTTTGACACAGTTGAGCTTATGCCTTCTGTTTTAGTTACAGACTTCAATGATCATCTATTTGTCAATCGCCTCCACGAACAGTCTTTGTTCTACTGGCAGATCCCTTGAGACTCTTCACCTCCTCTGTCAATCACCTCGAAGTGCCTTCGAGTCCTTTGGTAGAACTCATCACTGGTTTCTGGAAGTTTCACTGTGTCGTGCAATAGTAGCCCTCCGATTATGCTCAAATTCACCTGCACTATTGGATGAACTCTAAAGAGTATTGTCGTTATTTACCCATTTTTCACTTTCACAATTCAGAGATTCTGCAATGAGACATCTTGAGTCTCCATGTCACGAGATTCGAAAAGGAGCTTGGCTTCTCTAGCTCCCTCCTCTACATGACCACAGGCGGTGACCTCTGGTTACATTGACAATTCACCTTTTTGGTATTTCAGAATTCGTATGATCCAGTGTCTCAACACTCCCATACACGATCCCCGAAATTATGAGGCTGAGCTTATCTGAACTAGGTCCTTCCTCCACGTGACCACAGGCTCCACTAAAAGGTGCTATGAAATTATGATCTTCATCAACCTTGATCGACGGTCCACGATCTCGATGAATCAATGGTCCAAATCTCATCATGAATTTGCATCTCGTTGTTCCTTAGATGGAGACTCTCGTCACTCCAAGTCGCAATAGGAGAGACTCTGAGATGGAGATTTTCTGCGCTAGCTCCTTCCTTTATATGACCATGGCCATGACCAAGTGCTTGTTCATAACATGCTTTTCGCGATTTCACATTTCGCCTTTTTGTTAATCCCGTTGTGAAGTTTCTCGACTTTCCAAGTCGCGATCCCCGAAATGACGAAAAGGAGCTTGTCTCCACGTACTCTTCTCTTCAGCTCTTCGATGGTGTGACCACCGACTGAGACCACAGACCTAAAGTATTTTGCAATTTCGCATTTTGACATTTCGGGACTCCCGTGGTTATGTTTCTTGCCTCTCTAAGTCGCGATTCGTGAAACTCCGAAATGGATTGAGATCAACGGTCCAGATCAGACCTTGATTCAATGGCTGTGATTAAATCGCGATTTCACAATTCTTGTTGCATTATTTCTTTTCCCTCTCCATGTCGCGATTTGTGAAACTCCGATATGGAGTTGGATCAACGATCTAGATCTGATCTTGATTCAACGGCTGCGATTAAGTCGCGATTTTGCATATCGCGAAATCGAGATTTCTGTGGATGATATTACTTGACATCTCCAACTCTCGATCCCCGAAACTCCGACATGGACTGGAATCAACAGTCCAGATTCAACCTTAATCTGACGGTTGAGATTAAATCGCGATTTCAGATATCGCGATTTCGAGAGGTTAGGGAACATCGTTCCTTTGACTCTCCAGTCAACGAACTGACGATATATCCCCACGTGTCCTGCTTGAAGATGGACGGTCCTCCTTCTTTCGGGGTTTTGTGAGCCCTCTACTCCTTGCACTTTAATGAACGTGGAGGTTCTCCCTGATCCAACAATGGTCAGATCTTACGCTCAGATCTGACATCTCCATATCTGCGCGCTCCTCTTGTCTACATTGAGATATGATGGTCATCGAGAAATTGGGATGGGATCCAACGATCACCGACGCTTCTCCTCCAAGCTTACAGATCCTCCTTACTTGGAAGAATTTCTAAGTGTCAAAGGTCTCGACCTTTGATCCGCCTGTGATCCTAAGTATGATATCTCCCTTGAGCTTTAGCCATGAGTTAACCTCATCCCTGGTGCACACCTATGTACTGCATTTGACTATGCACTAATTCCTCCTGAGCTTACGTTGTTCCTGTTTTTCCATCGATGCACACTCTGATCCTGCCATCAATGACAAGCGCATACTACCTATAAAGCATGCCAACCATCCTCTGCAGCGTCTTCCCAAAATGCTTCTAATGCCCGTCTGTTACATTCTTTCTATACTCATGCCATCTTCACTGTTTTACTTGCCATTAATGACAAGCATACACTACCTGTTAAACATTTGCCAACAATCTCCCCCTTTGGCATTGATGGCAACTAAGGCACCCGAATTATTTTCTCCCCCTTTGACATCAATGTCAAAGAAGAGACATGCTCCCCCTGAGCTATTGCAGTAATTTTAGGAGGCATTAGATATTCAAACAATACACAACTCCCCCTAACAAGATGGACTCTTTAGGTGTGAAATGAAATGACACCCAACTTCTGTCTGAGATATTCAAACGGTGTCTTGGTTAAGGGTTTAGTAAATATGTCTGCAATTTGTTCTGTTGTGGGAATGTAATGGACCTGAACAATCTGATTGGTGACCTTCTCTCTCAGAAAATGATATTTTATGGGAATATGTTTTGTCTTGGAATGGAAGACAGGATTTTTAGACACACTGGTGGCACTAGTGTTATCACAATGAATTGGGATCGGTGTAGTGTATTTTACCTCTAAGTCTGCAAGTGTTTGAATCATCCATAATACCTGTGTGCAACAGGTAGCAACAACAATGTACTCTGCCTCTGTGGTTGATAAAGAAATGGAACCTTTCTTTTTACTAAGCCAAGCTACTAAGGAGTCACCCAAGAAGAATGCTCCTCCACTGGTTCTTTTTCTCTCATCAACACAATTTTCCCAATCTTCATCTGAATAAGCAGTCAACTGAAAACTTTGATTTCTGGGATACCACAGACAATAAGTCATTGTTTCTTTTAAGTACCTGAATATCCTTTTGACAGCTTGCAAATGACTCTGTTTAGGTGCAGCCTGATATCTTCCTACCATTTCTACAACATGCATTATGTTTGGGCGAGATGTTGTGATGTACAACA
>ML781104.1:202314-216165 GCA_009831015.1 Picea engelmannii | reverse complement strand
CATGAGTTAACCTCATCCCTGGTGCACACCTACGTACTGCATTCGACTCTGCGCTAATTCCTCCTGAGCTTACGTTGTTCCTGTTTTTCCATCGATGCACACTCTGATCCTGCCATCAATGACAAGCGCATACTTCCTATAAAGCATGCCAACCATCCTCTGCAGCGTCTTCCCAAACTACTTCTGATGCCCGTTTGTTACATTCTTCCTATACTCATGCCATCTTCACCATTGTACTTTCCATCAATGACAAGCATACGCTACCTGTTAAACATTTGCCAACAATATATTTTCTAAAAGATAGACCATAGCATTCATAAGATAGATATTCAATGTAAGTGTGTGTGTCCAAATGAGAGACTCTTGAGGTGTATTTATACTTGTGCTATGTAACCTCTTTCCTTATTTTAGGGGTTTCTTTTTACAACCACTTTACCCTTTCAATAAGACTTGTAATCAACTAGGGGCTTCTTGACCACTCTAGGGGTACTTCCAACTTTACAAGGCCATATCTCCCTAATCATGAGGAATCACGTGGAATTCCACATATCACTGGAAACACAACGACATGTACTATCCATATATGATAGTCTTACTTGCAATTTCAGTATCCTTCATGTCCATATTCCTTAATCAACTTCGAGTCCTATAACGACACCTCTGGGGCTACATGTAGACTACAACAAATATACCCAAGTAACTCACCATCAATCTCAATCATACAAATGTCAATCAATTGTCTATCATCTATGGACCTCTCCAAGGGTTGACATCAATCTCTAATGGCCGACATCAATCTCTAAGGGTTGACATCAATCTCCAAAATCACTCTCCAAGGGTTGGCATCAATGACAACCAACTATCCAAACCAACTGTCCAACAATGTCTCCATAACACAGTTTTTAATTATATAATCTTACATAATATCCTTATTCAATTTTTAGGGTTGTCAATTTTGCATCTGACTCATATTAATTATTTTATTTTATATATATTTTTCATGCCATGGAGTATGTTTTGTATATTAATTATTTTATTTTATATTTCATTTTCATGTCATGAAATATGTTTTGTATGTGTATAAAAATATATTTGTGCTTGCGATTCAATATTGTTATTAAAATTATAGCCCTGGATGTAGTTTCATTTGGAATGTTATGATTTTTTTATTATCTAATGAATAAATATGATGGATAAGATAAATTTCAATTATTATATTAATTAACTTAAATTATTAAATAGACTCTACTTTACAGTTTAAAGGAGATATTAAATTTAATAGAAATCTATCTTTCTCCATTTTCTATTTTCTATATAAAAATGATATTATATATATATATATATATATATGTAATATTACAAATTATTATTATCTATTTTATAAAGTTTTGATGATGTGATGTGTGTACATAAATCATGGTACAACAAAACAACTTAAGTAGTCATATTAATTAACACATGTTGCTTCGACTGCATCAACCATGTTGCGTAGAATTCCTTGGTCGCATTTCAAGGACGCATACACAGTTCGATTAACCATCCACCTCGACAACATGGGATATGCTTCTTGTGCTCCCAGTTTTTACTTTGCATATGAAAGTGCTTAGACTAGGTGGGGGATAAACCAATCTATTATTTCGCCTCAGTCGTCTCTCGTTTCCTATATCTGCCTGGTTGTAAGAAGAGACACCAAAGGGTTAGTTTCATTAATAATACATAGGTTCGAGTCCCAATGATGGATGGATCCTTTACTTAGTGAAAAACCTACATACGTCTATCTGGTTGGAGGGCACTTAGAGGGTGGTTCACTTGGGGCAACATGAAAATAGACAATTTTTAAGCATGAAGGAGGGATCTTAGTTGTCTCATTCATCTCATGCATTAGTGCACTCATAATTAAGTGTTGCAAGGTGGTGCTAAAAACAACGATCCCTGGCAATACACCACAACTCACATTTAAAATAAGGATAAATATAATGACACAAATGGAGATCCTATGTGACGCTTTAGATGCAAATCGAGATTATACAAATCTCAATACAACACAACTCACATGTAAAATAATGATAAACATAATGACGCAAATGGAGATTCTCTCTGATGCTTTAGATGTGAATCGAGATTATACAAATCTCAATTCCTAGGTCCAGATAAGTAGTTAATGTCCTCTAAAAAACCATTTATATTCTCATTTTCAAACTTCCAATTCTCATTTTCAAATTTCCAACTTGCCTGGCAGAAACTACGATGCCATGCAACACTTGTTTAATATTAGGAACTATATATTAATTATTATATTACATAATAATAATAATATTAGGCTATACTCCTTACCCCTAGATATACCATAAACTAAAGAAATGCAAAATGAATATAAACTATACAAAGATTTAAATGCATAAAACCCTTTCTAGCTAGAAAAATGACAATAATTTATTAATTTAATTTAAATGTATTATAATAAGAATTTAGTTACAAAGAATTACAAAAACCTTGTGCCTTAATGTTCCCAAAAAATATTCGCATGATCCTTTGTTCTTCCCTGTACAATCCTCGTCGAACATTCAAATAAGCAAAATTCAAAGGAAAATGGTGTATGTCGATTTCTCATGCCACTTTATCAGAAAAATGCTATGGTGTTAGAACGAGGGATTTAGAGGTTTATAGGGTTACGATTTCAGTTATGGTGTCATCTTCGCTTACGAGGATGACCCTTTACTTGTTGGTTAGCAAGTGATCAACAAGAGCAAGCATCGACTAGAGTGTCTCAAATGCATGTAGGTAACCACAAGAGAAAGCATCGACTGCAGCGTCTGGAGAATGCAGTTACCTAAACTGCAGAGTCCCTCGACTGTAATGCCACAAAACTGGGGCAACCAATGATTTAAAGTTATTTTATAAAATAATTTTTAATTTTAAGAAGTAATTTAAAAGAATTGCATACACTAGGAAAATTATGTCACATCTAAATGATTTTAACCAATGGGAAATTTAATCCACAAAATTAGAAAAATAAGAAAATGTATTTTTTTTGGAAAAAATTTGAAATAATAAATATATCCGGAAAAACCTATAATATAATTTAAGGATTTTGTAAAATATACCAACTAATGTAACAGAACGCACCATGTAATACATGGTCAACTATCTTTGACTGTAAGGCAAATGCTATAGTCCTTGGTCAGAGGCAGGGATTAATAAATTCATAAATATATCAAAGTTTATTCTTGTTGAGGTTGGAATTTTTTTATTCTTGTTTATGTAGTTTATGATTAAGAAATAAATGATACTTGATAGTGTATTTTAGAATTTTTATTTTTATTTTTTATTTTTATATATGATGGATTAAATGAAAACATAAAAATACTTAATTGGGTTTAGTTTGAGCAATTAAGAAGGAGTGTTATCCTCCCCACCCAAAATCAATTCTTACAATTGATATGTTGAACTCTTAATGAGTATGTTGCTTTATTAGTCTTTCACTTTGGAAAATCCAATTTGTTTTAGTTACCACCCTAAGATTGACGGAAAGTGCACAAAAGCAACACAAAATGAAAAAAATGAAAACACAAAAGCAACACAAAATGAAAAAAATGAAAACACAAAAGCAACACAATTCAATTAGTTATTTGTGGAGTGGTGTTTTACTTTGATTATCATCGTTTATGAACATTTTCAAAACTTGCACCACAAAATTAGAGCAACATTCTCTGTTCATCCCTCAATAATCAAATAAAAATAAGAACAAGAATTAGGCTTGAAAGTAGTGAGTATCTTAGATTTGCTAAAATGTTTGTACATTTTTTTCTAGAAATAATGAAGACATAGGTATTTATGAATTAAAAAATTCAATTTATTCATAACAACTAAAAATGAGCTAAATTTGAGGGGAGAATCAAGTTGATAATTGCTATGAAACCAAAGATACAATATTTTGACCCCATGGGAGGCATATATGGGGTTGTAAGTATATGTAATGGAGTTGAAGGTAAATGTAATAGGAGTCAACCTAATAAAGGCCCCAAAATGCAAATATTCTTCTTATTATTAATTTTTTGGGGGAAAAAAGCTATAATTGATCATATATGATTGTTGAAAATCGCACATGAGAGACCTCTATAATGTCAACCCTTAGCACAATAGAATTTTAATCATGAGGCTCATGCATCTTGCTATAAAATCTTCTACATTAAGTGGATTACCAACCTAAAACCAATGATTGTCCAATGTAGATCAATTGTGGTGAGTGTGTTAGAAATCCCTTAAAAACATATACATCGCAACAGAAAATGTCTTTCGATATAATTGTTGTCTTTAAATAAAAAAAACCACTTAGTTTTTAAACTAAAGTAAAATCAAAATTCTTGAAATTTTTCACTTTGAAGATACAAGATACAGGTTCACTTAAAGAGCACCCAACAAGCCAATGCATAAAACATTTCAAAGTTTAAAATGAAGTACCTACCTTTTTGGGCTTTGCAAATCTTTATTGTAATGTTCCTAATGCTTTGTCTAGCAAACAAAGCCTTTCGAACATTAGAATAAATTATTTATTATAGGGGGGAGGTTCACTTCTATGAGGATGATAGGATAGGGTGTATTGCTTTTAATTTTGAGATTATAAGTTATAAAATTCTCTTGGATCTTCTCTATCTTTCTCCAGGATTCTCTAGATATTGCATCTGAAAACTTCACATCCATATAAGATAATAGGAGTGATGACAATATCAAATATGATCTTTTTCGTATCCCACAACCAATGGTCCGCTAATATACACTTGCTTTTAAGTCCATAATAAGCTTTCCACCCTCCATTTATCCTTTTCTTAACATTATAGTTTCAATTGAACTTGTGATGAATATCAATTCCAAGATATGTGTATAAAGGCACTTCCTCCAAACTGTTGTTGTCATATATGAAAGTATCATATATAATTTGTTTGGATTTAATTATATAACTTAATGTAATAATAATAAATTAAAACAAAAAGATTAATATCATAACATAAAATGGAAAAAAATCCCTACTATAACAATAAAATTTAATATAAAAATGACATTATCATAATAAAAAAGAATATTACAATAAAATAAATCAAAATACATTCATTTTAACTAGAAATTTATATTTTAATGTTTTAAATCCACGTGTAATATATTTTGATGTGATACCCCAAAATTCTGAATTCAAAACTTATTATTATTTTTTTATCCTGTTGTTATCAACACATTATTGATCCTAGTGATCTAACTCGAAACTTATTGTTTTATTTATTATTTTATTAATAAAAAATAAGAAGCACACATGAAGTGGGACTCTTAAAAGAGAAAATCCATTGATCCTAAGAAAACTACCAAGTGACAACAGAAGGGGGACAAGTTGTGAAGATTTGTTGAGTTAACTCAACCAAAGTGAGACAAGATCTAAGGTTTTTAGGAACATGTGTAAAAATCAGATTGACAGGTGGTCAATGAGAAAAAATCAAATTGACACGTGGTCAATGAGCAGGAGGCTCGTACAAGTGTCAAAATACCTAGGAAAATATTATAAATAAAAGAGAACCAAGAGGATGGGACGCCATTCATAATGAGATGTGAAATATGAGAAATATTTACATGACACATAAATCTTCATGTAAAGCTTAGAAACCTATGCACTTCAACAAGTCACTTGGTTAATTTTGGATCAAGATTTAGCTCGGGGGTGACAGATTGGGCATATGTGGCAACTCTAATCTAAGGTTGGGAAAAACAACCCACTTGACGTGTGTTTTCCCCTAAGGAAATATCAGTTACAAGTTTTTCTTCCATTCTGTTATGGATTAAAATATTGTTCCTTCAGTATTCTATGGATAATCTATTTTGATTAATTTAGCGTATAGATGTAACTTATGGATATTCTGTCCGTATTTTTATTGTTGTTCAATTGGAAGTTTATGGATAAAATATTGTTGTTTCCATTGTATCATTCCATTATACAATTGTCACGAAAAATATCAAAGGAAAACGATTATATCCATAACCAATGCAGAAAGTATACACATAATCATAGTACATAGATGAAACTATATATACAACCAACATGCTAGAAGCAAAAATGATAATTCTATTGCCGTGAAGAAATTCTAGGATATATACAAAGAGGAAACTATATATATAACGAACAAGCTAAATGCTAAACGATAATGCTATTGTCACGAATAAAACCTTGAATGTAAACAAAAGGTTAAGGGTATCGATTATTAACAACTAAAGGACATAACGATAATTTTAATAATAGAAACAATTGGGTAGTTCGATAACCCTCTTTAAACAAAAAGAGAACTAAAAAAAAACACGAGCATGGAAAGTAGAGGTTGGAACCACTCACGACATAAACTAAAAAAAACAGGGAAATTCCATTATGAAATAGTTGGCAGAACTACAGTTGTGTCGACTGACTCTGTAAGTTACGGGAGTGAAAACCCCTTCAATATACATGAGAATTAGCTTTGTCATAATTTAAACTTCAACAAAAAAAATTACAGAACCCACACACACAACCAACTTCCGTAATAACTATAAAAAAATGGGACACAAAGCAAGTTACATTCTTGTTGTTTAAAATAGACCAAAATGGGTTCGACAAACCTATGATAGGTAACCACCCAACTAATTTAGAGTAGAGATAGTGGTATCCATTCCTCATCCATAACTAGGGTCCAATATGGAAACCGAATTACCTCTCAATGGTTGAGTGCCCAGATTGAGAAGCCATAGCCCACACATGTCCACAAGTTTTCCAAACGCAAAATTAGAGTGGCATTTGGGTATGATAATTATCACATTTAAAAAAGGAAAACAGTAAAAGTAAGGAATACTTATAGGTATTTCGAAATGGTCAATTCGAGAAAAAACCATGTTAATATGGTTGAGTATACCTGCATTAAAAAAAAAAACATTATAGAAGGGAACCAAAATTGTTACAAATATAACGACAGAGTTAGGGTATGAGTTTTCTCGGAGTAGCTTGACCTTGCAACAAAACTCCCACAATGGAACGAATTGACCAGTCAGAACCCACATTTTTATTTCTGATGGGTACCCTTGTAAACAACAAGGGCCCATCATTAGTCAAGAATTCAAAAAGATCCACCTTAACAGAGGAACAATACAATGAGAAAAATATAACCAAGACGCTCGCAACCATCACTAGAATACTCAGTAGTGTTTTCCAAAACAAAACTCATGACAAGGCTATGATAAAAAAAATGACTGAATATTATATAGATTAAGGAAATATGTGCATGACCAATAGAACTTCTGACAAGCCACCACCTTCGACATATTACAAAACAGAACTGTTAAACAAAATAAGGACACAAACTCTAACGAAGATTATGCCCAGGTTCCCAACGACAAAGAAAATTTGGATCGAAGAAAAACCTAACAAAGGTAGAATGTACGCAAAGTCAATATGCGACATAGGAGCCCCAAGCATCCAGTAGTGGAAACTAAAGAACAGAGAAATGAAACCCTAGGTCCATCTAGCTCGAACCAACAAGAACCCTCGTTTTCTGTTGGAAGATTACTAAACAATGAAGTGAAATATCGAAATTTGCATGGGGTGGTCGGGACTTAGCCTCCCATATCTCGTTCCAAGAATTCACACTCGGTACACAAAAGGACTGCCACGTGAGGTTAGGGACATATGTTTATTTATGAACATAGGGTATGTCAATCCCGACATTAACAACTACCAACCACTCATGTATTAATATTTCAAGCATGCTTAATGCTCCTATATTAAACATCGAGCATGATTAACGTTGACCAAAAAAACATAATGACAATATGATTATCGGTTTAATCCTTACACTTGTTTTCCATGTTTGAATGGTAGATACAAGCCACCATTACTTGCAACGATAGTAATTAAATGAAATAATCTGCCAACTTATGTTAAAGTAAAGCAAGGTCACAACAAGGGTATCCTTTAGAATGACCGATGAAGATTGTAATGCATAATTCATACATGGGAATTGTAATCTAGAATTATAATCCTACCACATTAATTATAGCATAGATTCAAATTGTGTCATGAAGACTATAACATAGGTCATGCAAGTATAGTTTCACTTGGAACTATTAAAGGTAAAAACTTCAAAGGTGAGAGATGTCTTATTAATGAGATTTAGATAATTGAGTAATGTTCCTTATTTAGTTGAAGATAAAATATTGTGGTATAAAAAAAATAAAATTGGGTATGTGACATAATGGTATCAAAGCTTTAGGAACCACACTTGGCCTTATGAAGTCAACTATGAAGACTAATTTACTATTGTTATATTTGTTCTTACCACTACGAAGAAGATTTTGATTGTAGGAAAGATGGCATAAATACCTATTCTACTTGAAGAAGGGTCCCATCAAAATGAACCATAAAATCTCGAACAAGGAAATATTGGTGAAGGAAATATATGGGTTAATTTGAATGAAAGCATGTATAACAGACAATCAGAATTAATTCAGACTAAATAGGGTCTAAGGGAAGAATTGAAAACTATTAAGGTAGATAAGGAACGAATTATAAATACACTGGAAGAACTTAATGCCATATTGTTAGAAAAATTGTGTAATCAGAACTCTAACAAGAATAAAGGTCAATTTTCCAATAATTCTAAAACTAATCTGCACAAGAAAAAGTCTAGGAAATTTGAACACACTGTATCAACGACATAATCCGTTTTTAATTAAACTGAAACTTCAAGTGAGGACAGTGCCAAACTGGAACAAATAACTAAAAATAAACATAAGCATCATGAGGAAATTATGGGAGAATTTAAAAAGATAAAACCTCCAATTTTTAATGGTGAGATTGAGACTAGAGAAGAGGCATAAGCTTGGTTTTCTGGGATGCAAAAATACTTTCAGATATATAATTATTCAAGTGAACTTAAAGCAAGAATGGATATTTATAATTTGATGGAGAAGGCAGATATTTGGTGGCAAGATATCAAAAGGGTAAAGAATACTAAGGAACGCAAAATCACTTGGAAATTTTTTAAAAGATATTTTAAGAAACAATATCTATCAGAACAATATTATGAAGGTAAGGCTAACAAATTTTATGAACTGAAATTGGGAAATTTGACCATGAAGGAATTTTGCAGCAAATTTCTAAGCTTATTACACTGTGTACCATATATTGTGGATGAAAAACCAAAGATACAACGCTTCTTGAGTTCTTTACCCGCCTCATATAAATATAGGATTGAATTTGACAATCCTAAGACTTTCGAAGAAGCTATGCGTAAGGCCAAATTGTGTTTTGAACAATATAAAACCAGAAATGAAAATACTAAAAGATGGAAGGGAAAAAATGGAAAGGTTTGATCCACAAAGAAAAGAAGGAAAGTTTTTCAATAAGAACACTACAAAAGGGTTTACTGGAAATAACTACAAAAACAATAAGCCTTATAACCCGTCTGATAATAAAAATGCAAAACCAACAACTTTTTATAACAAATAAACTTCCCAAAAAGAACCAGTAAAGTGTTGGGAGTGTGGTGAACCACATTATTTCAAAGATTGTCCTCACAGGAAGAAAAACAACAACAATATACATACAGTTCGAGAAGCTACTATAGTTGGTGAAATAACAAGGAGTACCCCAAATATTAGTGCAACCTTGGAGAACAAACAAGTAGATCATCAAGCTTCCATGGTGGATGTTGAAGGTATGTTGAATAATCAACCAATTTCTATTTTGATTGATCCATGTGTTATTCTATGTTATGTTTCACCTAATCTAGTAGAAATTTGTAAACTATGAAAATAAAAATTTGAAAAAGCATGGCTATTACAGCTTGATACATGAACAAAAAGGAAAGTTACAAATCTTTTCAAAGGCTATGAAATTAATATGAATGGCTTTAAAACTCAAGAAAATTTGAATGTTTTGCAACTAGGATCATATGATGTATTAATCGGTATGGACTGGTTAGAAAAATATAAGGTAATTCTAAACTGCTATGATAAAACATTTACTTATGTAGATGACAATGTTAACATTATTGATATTAAAGGAATACCAAGAACCATCAGTATTAGGAAGATCTCAGCCTTGCAGATTAAAATATGTGTTCGTAAGGGATGCAAAGTATTTGTTGTTCATGTAATAAATAATGGAAAAGAAGAAAGTACGAAAGATATAGAAAATTTCCCTATGTTGCAAGAATTTCAAGATGTGTTCCAAGAGATTCCTGGATTACCTCCTAAAAGAGAGATAGATTTCTCTATAGACTTATTACCTGGAGCGGTGCCAGTTTCAAAGGCTCCATATCAGATGAATATCTTAGAACTTAATGAACTAAAATATCAACTTCAAGAGTTATTAGACAAAAAGTATATTCGACCAAGTGTATCTCCTTGAGGAGCACCGATACTATTTGTAATAAAGAAGGATGGAACCTTACGACTATGTATAGACTATTGACAACTTAATAAAATGACAATTAAAAGCATATATGCGTTACCGCGCATTGATGATCTATTTAATCAAGTATGTGGGGCAACGGTCTTTTCAAAAATCGATCTACAAGCAGGATATCATCAAGTAAGAATTAAAGACGAAGATATATACAAAACAACTTTTAGGACGAGAGATGGGAATTATGAGTTTGTAGTGATACCCTTTGGGTTAACAAACGCCCCAACCCCATTCATGTGTCAAATGAATAGTATCCTAAGTAAATACTTAGATAAATTTGTAATAATTTTCATCGACGATATACTAATCTATTCAAAAAATGAATAGGAGCATGAAGAACACTTAAGTATAATTCTACAAATCTTGAGAGAACATAAGCTATATGCTAAGCTTAGTAAATGTGATTTTTATAAGGATAAAATTCAATATTTAGGGCATGTAGTTTCTAAATAAGGAATAGTTATTTACCCTGAGAGAATAAAAGTCATTACGGACTGGCCAATTCCAAAAGATGTTTCAGACATGAGATCATTTATGGGTATAACAAGCTATTACCGAAAGTTTATTGAAGGGTTTTCAAAGATTGCTCATCCTATAACATCCCTACAAAAGAAAGGAACAAAATTTGTATGGTTTGAAAAATACCAAGAAAGATTTGAAAAACTAAAACATCTCCAACAACATCTCCTATACTAAAAATAACATATCCATATAAGGACTTCATTGTATGCATGGATGCATGCATTGAAGCACTCAGAGGAGTATTAATGCAGGATAATAATGTTTTTTCTTATGAATCTACAAAGATTAAGGAACACGAAAGACATCATGTAACACACGACTTAGAATTAGCCGCGATAATACACACACTAAAGATGTGGCAACATTATTTGATAGGACGAAAATTCCTATTGACGTCAGACAATATTGCTTTAAAGTACCTATTTGATAAACAAAATATCAATGCTCGACAAGCAAGGTGGTTATCCTTCTTGAGCGAATACGATTTTGAAATAAGACATATAAAGGGAAAATAAAATAAGGTAGATGACGCCTTGAGAAGACATGCAAATATTATTTATATAGTTATGAAAAGTAATTATGAAATTGTTTTAGAGGAAAAAGTCAAGATGATGGCTGAAAACGATATATATATTATCGAAGTATTAAATCTAAATTAGCAGAAAATCAAGCTGAAACTGAAAAATCAGACTTCATACTTTCTAAAAATGGAATGTTGATGTATAAAAATAGGTTGTACATCGTTGAAGTAGAAGAGATTAAATTACTAATACTGAATGAATTACATAAAAATCCATACTCTGGACATCCTGGCTATCAAAAAACAATTACTATGTTAAGAAAGGAATTTTATTGGCCTAACAAGTTAAATTTGAACATCGACATCCAACCAGATTATTACAACCTTTACGTGTACTTGAATGGAAATGGGAAATTATAAGTATGGACTTTATAACAGGTTTGCTTAAAAGTAGTCAACAAAATTATTCTATAATGGTTGTCGTTGATAAATTGAGTAAAGCATCACACTTCATACCAATTAAATTCACTTATAAAGCTATTAACATAGCAAATATATTTATGAAGGAAATCTTCGAACTACATGGAATTCCTAAAACTGTAATATCAGATAGAGACACGAAGTTTACAAGAAACTTTTGGAAAGCCCTGTTTAAAGGCTTAGACACACAATTAAACTTCATCACTGCTTACCATCAAACATATGAGAAAACTCAAAGAACTAATCAAATAGTAGAAGATATGCTCAGAATGTATGTTATGGGCAGACCAAACAAATGTGAAGAATATCTACATTTGGTTGAATTCACATATAATAATCATTACCAAGCTTCAACTAAACTTAGTCCTTTTTAAATTCTTTATGGTAGAAAATGTAACACCCATGTTTCCTGGAGTAATCCTGTCAATAGATTAATGATAGGACCTGAAATGTTAAAGGAAATGGAACTAACAGTGAAACAGGTACAACATAGTTTGAAAGAAGCACAGGACAAGTAGACGAGTTATGCAGATTCCAAAAGAACTCCAAGAGAGTTCAATATTAGAGACAATGTGTATATAAGAGTAAGGCCTAAAATAAGTTCTTTAAGACTGGGCATGTATACTAAATTAATTCCTATATATTGTGGTCCCTTTGAAGTGCTTGCACGAATAAGACCTGTGCCCTATCAACTTGCACTTCCATCCATGGTAAAAGTACATGATGTATTCCATGTTTCATTATTAAAAATATATATACATGATCCTACTCATGTTGTGGATTGGAATATGATACATGTATAAATCCAGGGTGAGTTCCCAGTACAACTGTATTGTATTCTCGACAGGAGGGAACTTACACTCCAGAATTGAGCCACCAGATAGGTAAAGGTACAGTGGAGGCACCTTAGTCCCGAAGATGCTACATGGGAAATGGAAGATCATATGTGGAAAGCATATCCATTTCTATTCCAGAATGATCCAGATCAAGATTAGATAACACCAAGGATGGTGTTAGGTTCTAAGGGGGGGTGGATGCGATAACCCAAATTCCGAATTCAAAATTTATTATTATCTTTTTTTCTTTTGTTATCATCACATTATTGATCCTAGTGATATAACTGAAAACTTATTGTTTTATTTATTATTTTATTAATAAAAAAAATAGGAAGCACACGTGAAGTGGGACTGTTAAAAGAGAAAATATGTTGATCCTAAGAGAACTACCAAGTGACAACAGAAGGGGGACAAATGGTGAAGATCTGTTGAGTTAAGTCAACCAAAATAAGACAAGATCTCAGGTTTTTAGGAACAAGTGTAAAAAACAAATTGATAGGTGGACAATGAGCAAAAATAAAATTGACAGGTGGTTAATGAGTAGGAGGCTTGTACAAATGTCAAAATACTTAGGAAAAAATTATAAAGAAAATGGAACCAAGAGGATGAGATTCCATTCAGAATGATATGTGAAATCTGAGAAATATTTACATGACACAAAAATCTTCACGTAAAGATTAGAACCCTACGCACTACAACAAGTCACTTGGTTAGTTTTGGATTAGGATTTAGCTCGGGGATGACAGGGTGGGCATCTGTGGCAGCTCTGATATAAGGTTGGGAGGAACAACCCACTTGACATGTGTTTCCCCCTAAGGAAGTCTTAGTTATAGGTTTTTATTCCATTCTGTTCTGGATTAAAATATTGTTCCTTTAGTATTCCATGGATAATATATTCTCATTAATTTAGCATAGAGATGTAACTTATGGATATTTTATCTGTATTTTTATTTTTGTTCAATTGGAAGTTTATGGATAAAATATTATTGTTTTCATTGAATCATTCCATTATACAATTGTCA
>ML781104.1:170332-198137 GCA_009831015.1 Picea engelmannii | reverse complement strand
TTAAATATTGAGCGCGGGGAATGCTGTACAAGTTGGGTCTTCTGAACAGACCAGAATTGAATAAAGTTTTGTTATCTCTCATATATTCTTGGGTGGAAGGAAGGGGAAAGGATAGAGAGTTCAGATCTCTCTTGATATTGGAGTATTGTATATTCCTCTTTGAGGTTTATCCCTCCCTTTACATTTGGAAGCTGTAGCTACCTTTGGAAGTCATTACTTCCCTTGAACAAAAACTATTGATTATTTCTCATATATCGTGCATGGTGTATTGTGGTGTATTGGTGTAACTCTTATACCATTGTTCATTTCTCATTGGATATAATTGAATGGTTTAATTATAAGTTGAAAAAGGTTTTAAATTGTACTTGATACTAATTCACCCCCCTCTTAGTATCAACATATACAACCAATATGATAGTTTAAAAAATGATAAGTCTATTGTCGTGAAGAAATTCTAGAATATCTACAGAGAGGAAATTGTATATATAACCAACATGATAAATGCTAAACGATAGTGTTGTTGTCATGAATAAAACCTTGAATGTAAACAAAAGGTTAAGCATATCGATTATTAACAACTAAGACACAAAGATAATTTTAACAATAGAAACAATCCAATAGTTATGTAACCCTCTTTAAATTAAAAGAGAACTAAAAAAATTTCGATCATGGAAAGTACAGGCTGGAACCACTCACGACATAAACCAAAAAAACAGGGAAATTCCATTATGAAATAGTTAGCAGAACTACAACTATGTCGACCCGACTCTGTAAGTTACAAGAGTTAAAACCCATTCAATATACATGAGAATTAGCTCTGTCATAATTTAAACTTCAACAAAAAAAATTACAGAACACGCATACGCAACCAACTTTCGTAATATCCATAAAAAAAGGGATGCAAAGAAAGTTACATTCTTGTTGTTTAAAATAGACCAAAATGGGTTTGACATACCTATGATAGGTAACCACACAACTAATTTAGAGCAGAGACAGTGGTATCCATTCCTCATCCATAACTAGGGTCCAATATGGAAACTGAATTACCTCTTAATGGTTGAGTGCCCTGGCCGAGAATCCATAGCCCACACCTGTCCACAAGTTTTCCAAACATAGAATTAGAGTGGCATTTGGGTATGATAAGTATCAAATTTAAAAAGGGAAAATAGTAAAAGTAAGGAATACTTACAACTATTTCTAAATGGTTGATTCGAGAAAAAACTATGTTAATATGGATGTGTATACCTGCATTAACACATAAAACATTACCAAAGGGAACTAAAATCGTTACAAATATAATGGCAGAGTTAGGGTATGAGTTTATCTAGAGTATCTCGACCCCACAATGAAAATCCTACAGTGGAATGAATTGACCAACGAAAACCCACATTTTTCTTCATGATGGGTAGCCTCGTAAAAAACAAGGGCCCATCATCAGTCAAGAATCCAAAAATATCCACCTTAAAAGAGGAACAATACAATGAGAAAAATATAACCAAGATGCTTGCAACCATCACCAGAATACTTAGTAGTGTTTTCCAAACCAAAAGTCATGATAAGGTTATGATAGCAACAACAACTGAATATTATACAAAGTAAAGGAAATATGCGTAGGACCAATAAATTTTTTGAAAAGTCACCACCTTCGACATATTACAAAATGGAAATGTTAAACAGAATAAGGAAATAAACTCTAAACAAGATTACACCCAGGTTCCCAACGACAAAGCGATTCCAGAGAAAAGAAAAACCCAACAAAGGTAGAATGTACACAGAGTCAATATGCGACATAGGAACCCCAAGCATCCGTTAGAGGAAACTAAAGAACATAGAAATGAAACCCTAGGGCCATCTAGCTCAAACCAACATGAACCCTCGTCTTCCGCTGGAATATTACTAAACAATGAAGCGAAAGATCAAAATTTGCACGGGGTGGTAAGAACTTACCCTCCCAACTCTCGTTCCAAGAAGTCACACTTGGCACACAGAAGGACTTCCAAGGGAGGTTAGGGACATATGTTTATTTATGAAAATAGGGTACAACAAGCCCGACATTAAAAACTACCAACCACTCATGTATTAACCTTTCAAGCATGATTATTTCTCCTATATTAAACGTCGATCTTGATTAACGTTGACCACAAAACATAATGACAATATGATTATTGGTTTAATCCTTACACTTATTTTCCATGTTTGAATGGTTGGGAAAATCCACTGTTACTTGCAATGATAGTAATTAAATGAAATAATCCGCTAACTTAGGTTAAAGCAAAGCAAGGTCGCGACAAGGGTATCCTTTAGAATGACCAACGAAGATTGTAATGCATAATTCATACATGGGGATTGTAATCTATAATTATAACCCTACCACATGAATTATAACATAGATTCAAATTGTGTCATGAAGACTATAACGTAAGTCATGCAAGTATAGTTGCACTTGGAACTATTAAAGGTAAAAAATTCAAAGGTAAGAGATGTTTTATTAATTAGATTTAGATAATTGAGTAATGTTCCTTATTTAGTTGAAGATAAAATATTGCGGTATAAAAAAAAAATTGGGTATGTGACATTTGATGAGGCTAAGATTGATTGATTGATTGATTTTTTAATGACTTCCATGAGGTTGAACATCCTAAGGGACCAAGATAATAACACCCCTAACTCATCTTCCCACTATTTTCAATGTTGCATCTTCTGCTTTTAATCTTGACTAGAAGACTAGCAATCTGGTTGATCTTATCCCCGTCAAATAGTTGGTGCATGTTGTCGACCTTTAAGTTGTTTTCATAGTGACTACAAATATCCTCGTAGGATTCACATTCCATGACAAAGTGCCTCTTCATCTCCACCACACCCTTATTGCAAAATATGCAAGTTCTTTCCTCCCAAACTTCCTTGGGTACCCTCCACTTATCAGTCTCACATCTAAGTTGATGTGAACTCGTCCTCAGTTGTGCAACTAACAATCTTTCTTTTCCTTTAATAGCTGCTCCTAAATATGTTTTCTCGTTATGATCACAATTTGGGTTAAACTGCTTGATGTGGTATGTTTTTTTACGCCCATTGTGATTTGTCCACGTGGCAGTCCTAAATTTTTCATTCACGTACTTTTTTATTTCTTACTTTATGTTAGGATAGTCATGCAACTTGATATCCCACTTACTCAACCACTTTTTATTTTTCTTCATCCAAGTTTTCTTCTTTCGGTCTAACTCCTCCTCATAGCTAACTTGGGCCAATGTTGGTTATCCATGTTTTCCACCTTCTTTAAATAGTTTATTAATTTGGTTATCGTTGTCTCCTCCAACGTAAAAGTACATGTTTCAACTCAAAGAATTTCATACAGGACTATGGATTTAACTTTGAGATTGCTAGTAATTAATTGCTTCTGAATTTTTTTCTAGCTGTCTCCATTTGCAAGTTGACATGTTACTTCCCCATATTTCACAACCATAGAGAACAACCAGCGTAACCAACAAACCAAAGAGGGTTTTTTTGGTTTTCCAATCCCGAAGTTCCACTTTTCTGCACCTATTTTGAAGTAAGTATGAGTCTCTCCACCCTCCCTGTATCCTTTTCACCCTACAAGTCTCCCAACTGAGCTTATAGTGGAAGTCAATCCCAAGATATTTGTATTCTTTCACTATCTCCAATGGACTGCCTTTGAAAAGATAGGTGATTTGTTTGTCTTTTCTATTTAAATAAAATATCATGATTTTAGTCTTGGTAATGTTCACTTGCATCCCTACCTCCTGAAAAAGTGGTCTAAGGCCTTTAGATGTTCTCTTAATCCATGTGTTAATTTTGAAATTAGAATAAGATCATCCATGTATAAAATTAGCTTCACCACATACCTTGCTAGATGGACACCCTCTCCATCCGTCTTGATCAACCAGGCTTCCAACTTATCAATGTATAAACCAAACAAAGTGGGATATAGAGGAAATCCTTGTTGAGCGCCAATATCACTACCAAAACATTCATACATTCCTTCACTTGTTCTGATTTTAGCTCTAACCTTCTCATAAAGTCTGTGAAATACTTCTCTAAATCCATCTGGGATACCCAACTCTTCCATTATGTTCCGTAGTTTGTCTCTAGTTACTGTGTCGAAGGATTTCCTAAAGTCCAAAAAACAACAATAGGTTGTCTCACCTTGTTTGTCCCAGATTTTCTCTATCAAATGTCTAAGGGTGACCCAACTATTGATTCTTCGCTATATGATGCTCCCAAAAAGTTTTCCCATGAGGGGATTGACCATAATAGTGTTTTAGTTGGAAGAGTTATATATATATCCATTCTTAAAGAAAGGAATGACCACATTGGTGGTCCATTCTCCCGGAAAGTCGTCCTGGATGCCCCTATTGAAAATTCCTTTTATGTGAGGTGCAAGGAGCTCAACCCCCAACTTTAAAAATTCATCTTGAAGCATGTCTATGTCCTCCGCGTTGCCTCTTTCTTAGTTCTTTATTCCTTTCTTGATATCATCCACAATGAATAGTTCCACTAATGTTTTCACTATGGGTGGAGTATCTTTCTTGTGTACCCGCTCATAAAGGAGCCTCACATATTATAACCATTGGACATCTGTATGAATCTTTCATGATTATATTATGCATAATACCTTACCAAATAAACAAAGCCTTTAAAACCTTGAAATATAGTATTCACTCTTAAAATTTTTGTAAAACGTTTCTATGAATATAGATTAATGAGTAGGTAATTATAATATTAAAAAAAAAATGTCTTTTTTTTCCATATTTAATAGATGTGGAGTTAAAATAAATTTATTGCGATTGTAATGTTCCAAATGCTTTATCTAAACTTTCAAACCTTGAAACAAGGTATCTAGAAAATAGGTCAATTAGTTGTCATTAATTAACAAAGACTTTGGTTCCTTTTTCATGGATATTGGATCTCTAAACAAAATATTCTAAAAATTTTGTAAATCTTTTTTATGAATGATAATGTTAATTAAAAGTAAGTCGATACTTTCCCTTCATTTAAAGGATAATATTTAATGAGATTTGAACCCAAACGCCCAAACGAAGAAAGATAACATATTTTATATAAATCATTGAAACCACGCTTAATAAAGATAACAACTTTTATATAAATCATTGGAACACCACTCATTTGACTTATACAAATCACTGGAATCACACTCACTTTTGTATAGATTATGAAAATGTTAGAAGGAAAAGAGACACTATCTTTAAAATATGTTGTCCATACTATAAATATCCTAAATGCATTGAAATATTATAGATATAATATGCAGAACAAAAATATTTAGCAAGCAATGGCAGAACAACAACGATATATCCAAAACAATATCATAATAATACTAGAATAACACCAGAAAGAGAACCTTTATTAATGATAGCAATGTTCACTTGCCTCTTTAAGGCGGAAACCTTTAACAGAGCATAGATCTATTACAATAATATCCAAGACAAAAATATCCAATGCCTCCTACTCTTATTTATACTAATTCTACCTTCTAATGAAACTTCTAGAGGAAGATATTTCTAGAAGCATAAGCTTCTATTAGGTCTTCTTACATTGACTTATTCTCCTTTATTTATTAAGCTTTATTAACTAATGTCGACCTTTATTACATATAAAATATATCTTACTAACTAATTACCCATGGAGAGGGGTTAGGATCGGATCATAACATGCCCTCCCCCGTCAAAAGTAGCCTTGTCCTCAAGGTTGTAGGTGCGGAAACCGCTGGAGTATGGTCGTTGGTTCCTAGGTCGCATCCTCTAGTGATGTGTCCTTCCACTTGATGAACACTTCCTTGATTGTTCTACCATGCAATTGACGTTCACGATGATTGAGGACTACGTCTGGTTGGAGCCAAAGGGAGCCTTCTTCATCTAATTTTGAAAGGATGATTTGGACCCTGCAATTTTGTCCCACCACTTTATTTATACAAGAAACATGGAACACCATATGTATTTTGGAAGTAGCAGGAAGGACCAATTTGTAGGCCACTGAACCAATACGCTTGATGATCTGGCAGGGTCCATAAAACTTGGGTGCCAACTTGTGATGTTCCTAGGATTTGAGAGATGTTTGCTTGTAAGTTTGGAGCTGAAGAAACACATGATCACCTTCCTGAAAAGCCCTTTCCGAACGATGTTGGTCTGCCTATTGCTTCATGCGATTTTAGGCCATGTGGAGGTTATCCTTCATAGTTGCTAGGGTGGTTGTGCGACCTTGCAACATTGTATTAATAGATTGGACCTTTGATGTTCTTGGAAGATAGGTAGTGACTGTAGGTGGGTGTTAGCCATACATTGCTTCATATTGGGTCATTTTAGTGTTCGTATGATATGAAGTATTGTACCACCATTCTGCCATGGGGAGCCATTGTACCCATTGGTGTTTTTTGTCCAAAGAAAAACACCTCAAGTAGGTTTCCAAACATTTGTTGATCACTTCTGTTTGGCCATCAGATTGGGGGTGATAGGTTGTGCTCATGTTTAGTTGGGTGCCCTGCAATTTAAACAACTCTTGCCAAAATTTGTTGGTGAAAGTTGGGTCACGATAAGATACAATAGAGGTGGGCATGCCATGTAAATTGAAAATATGATCAAGGAAAAATTGTGCTACTAATGCTGGTGTGAAAGGGTGGGGTAATGCAAAAAAATGAGCATACTTGAAGAGACAATCAACCACCACCATGATGACTGACTTATTCCCAGCTTTCAGAAGGCCCATTATAAAATCCATGGATATTTTTGTCCACATAGAAGCTGGAATGGGTAGGGGTTGTAGGGGGCCTGAAGACTTGATAGTTTCACCTTTATTACATTGACACACCTCACATTTTGTGACAAAGTGAAGGATATACTTATTCATGTATGCCCATAAAAAAGAACGATGGGCATGAGCATATGTCTTTTGGAACCCCAAGTGACCCGCAATAGATGATGAGTGCAACTCATTTAAGATCCTCGGCTTGAGTGCTGAAGATGGTGATAGAACCGAGCGATCCTTATATCTGTAAATATTTTCCTGCAAAGTGTAGCAACCGATGGGAGGATTAGGGTCTTCCTGAAGGTGCTGAATTAACTTGGAGATAGTCGAGTGTGTTAGACACTCTTGGCGTACTTCTTCAATCCAATCGGGGACTGGTAAGGATAAGGCAAAGAGGGAGTTTTCCTCCTCATGTTGTCTTGACGATGCATCAACTACTATATTATCTTTTCCCTTTTTGTATATGATTTCATAATCATAACCCAACATTTTGGTCAACCACTTATTTTGTTATGGGGAGGATAATCGTTGCTCCAAAAAATATTTCAGACTATGGTGATCTATTTTAATCTGAAAACAACATCCCAAGAGATATGGCCGCCATGTGTGCACCGCATGGAGAATGTCCACCATTTATTTTTCATACGTAGATCTTCCCAGATTACGACCACTCAACGCTTGGCTAGTAAAGGCCAAAGGTCGACCATATTGTGTAAGCACTGCGCCTATACCAGTGCCAAAAACCTTTGATTCTACCACGAAGGTTTTGTTGAAGTTAGGAGTTGTTAGGACAAGAGTAGTGCACATATCCCTCTTTAACATTGTGAAGGCTTACTCAATAACAAGTGTCCAATGAGATGCATTCTTCTTAAGGAGGTCAGTCAAGGGCTTAGCAATTTTTCCATAATGGTGGAAAAATTTCCTGTACTATACGGTGAGACCAAGAAAACCCCTTAGGTGTTTTAAGGTCATGGTTCACGACCAATCCTGCATATCTTGTATATTTTTGGGGTCCACTTTTACCCCTTCGCGACTGACAATGTGTCCCAAGTATTCCACTTCGTTGGCTCCAAATGAACATTTGGTATTTTTAACAAACAATTGGTTTTACTGCATCAAGTGAAGGACTTTGTCCACATGAAGAAGGTGGCTATCCCAAGTGCGACTGTAAATGAGGATGTCATCAAAGAAAACCAAGACAAACTTTTGAAGGTAAGGTTTCAATAGTTTATTCATGATACTTTGAAAGGTGGATGGGGCATTTCAAAGGCCAAAAGGCATGACCAAGAATTCATAATTTCCTTCATGAGTTATGAAAGTAGTCTTCGGAATAGCTTTCTCCTTCATCTAGATCTGGTGATAGCTAGAGCGAAGGTCTAATTTGGTGAATACACATGCATCTTGGAGTTCATCCAACAGATCATCATAGACGGGAATGGGAAACTTATCTTTGATGGTCAGTTTATTCAGGGCACGAAAATAAGGGAACATGCACCAAGTACCTTATTTCTTTAAGGCCATCATCACTAGTGAAGAATATGGGCTGGTACTAGGGCGAATTACCCCCATCTCTAGTAATTCATGTACCATCTTTTCTATTTTATTTTTTTGACCAAATGGATATCTGTAGGGACGTACATTGGGGGGTTGCTTGCCTGAAATGAGAGGGATTCTATGATCATGCTCCCCTGGAAGGAGGTAAGGTTGTGGGAACCTCAAATACGTTGGGGTACTTGTCCAAGATGAGTTGCAGGCTAGAAGGAACTATATAAGAGGATTGTTCAATGACCTAGATGGAATTAAATTGAGTAATCACCGCAGATTTTTTGAGTTCCTATGAGGCTGCCAACTAAGGTCTGTCTTTGACCTTAAGTTTGGCTCTAAGTTTCAACTCTGTCGCTGTCCCTTGCTGTTGTTTTAGTACAACAAACAATCACCAACTTTCAACTCAATATTTTGATGGTTAAGTGTCCTTTTGAGGTTCCCTTGCAAGTGTTTTACTTTCTCAATATTAGCACATGCAATATACATCAAAACAAATAACCAACCTATAGATTTTTTAACTTTAAAATTATGATCTACACTTCTAAGCATGCATGAAATTGACACATATGTTTTTGGTCAACATGACCCTGGAACCCCCCCCCCCCCCCCCATGGGGAAAACCAGTTTGGACAAGATATATATATATAGAATGCCTCAAAGAAAAATGTACAACAAATGAAACATATACAAGTGAACATGGTACAATAGAAACCACTCTCGGATGGCTTGGAGTTCCTTGAAGACCTCCCTACTAGCCTTTTGAAGTAAGGCGCCCCTTGCCTTGGTGTGCCTTTCTTCCTTTACTTGCCTTTGTATTTTCCTTGTGCCTTTGCTTTAACCTTTCCTTTGCTTGATCTTTTCTCTTTCCTTGCCTTTGTATTGCCCTTTGTAGTAGCTACCTCCTCTCAAGAAAGCCTCCCACAAATGATGGTGCACTCCTCTTCTCAAGTGTGCCCCCTCCTCATGCAAAACTCCACAAGTAGCACCCTCCTTCACCCTTGCACCCTCTACTCCCTAGAGTGCACCTAAGAAAATGAAGTAGGCCTCTCAATGGTATATGAACCTTCCACAAGATAGAAGTGAGATTCCTCTCACAAGAATGTGCCTCTCCTCCTAGCAAATGCGCCCCTCCTCCTAGCAAATGCACCCCTCCTCCATGGAATGCACCTCCACACAAGATGTATGCGCCCTCACTCAAGTTTTCTCCCTCTACTCTCTAGAGTGAGCCTCACCAACAAGAATGAGCCTCTCACAAGATGGAATAGCCCTCCTCAACTAGATGTGCACCCTCCTCACAAGAGGCGCGCCTCCTCTAGCATATGTGCCCTTCCTCTTCTAGAATGTGCCCTCACAAAAATGATGACCAAGCCTCCATGGAAGACCTCTCTATGCAATATCAAACCAAGCTATGGATTCCTCCTCAAGCCTTCAAGCTTGTGCGCCCTCCTCTTCTCAATATTTGCGCCCAAGTGCTCCTTCTCTTCTCCTGTCCTCTTAAGTGAAGAATGAGTCTCATAAATGCCCTATTCCCTCCTTTAGCCTCCTTTGGCCAAACCCTATTAGATCAATGGCTTAGATCCAATCTAGTCAAGTCTAATGAATGGGTGAGATTCAATCCATAAATATCACATAGGAAACCCACTTTCATTAGTTTTCTTTATGTCTATTAATTCACCCACAAAGTGAATTAATTGTCACTTTAATGACTTAAGTGACATATTTCACTTTTGACTTAAATATCCTAAGTCAAAGTGAAATTAGAATCATAAAGTAAAGTAACAAGGGTAATAGTCTCCCCCTTTGTGTTTAGAGACTCACAAACACAAGGGGACCACTTTCCAAGGTACCCAAATCTCAACACTCCCTCTTACTGAGGAAAGTGTCCTTCACCACCAATATCATCCGTATAGTGGACATGGTTGCCTACTGACATATAATCGATGAGTATGGTTGTACCCTGATCAATGAAAGTAGTGTCTGAAACAAATCTACTCAATTTGCGTGATCTATAGATGGAAGTGTCTCTCCACCTATCCAAGATCACCTAGATCTTGGTATCAAACCAAAGATATCCACCTTGGTCTCCCACCAAGGATTTATACCTCCTGGCATCTCACCAATGGTCACTACTCTTGGCATCTCACCAAGAGTCACTCTCTTGGCATCTCACCAAGAATCTCCCCCCTCTTGGTATCTCACCAAGAGTACTTAGATCTCGACATCTCACCAAGATCCTCAACTTGGCCTCTCGCCAAGTAGCTTCCACCTAAAGTGGATCCAGAACCTTATCTTCCCATATTTGTAGCCAAGTGAGGCTCAAGCCTCCATGGTGCCCTACCAATCCTCCTCATCAATATATGATGCTATGAATCCCCTGCACCAACCCTTTGTCTCGAGAACTCTGAAACTGAAGCTGTCCCGGGTGGACCGGTCATCCCCTCTAAAGATGGTGTACCCGAAACCCGAGTCTGAGCCCGCTCTGAATCACTACTATGAGTCAGTAGGTCTCCTCAAATCTATCTCCCCATCTAATTCTGGATGGTGTAACAACAAAAAAAGAACTAGTGAATGCACACTCTCTCACAAACTGTGTATTGAACTCAAGATCCTCTGCTGTAGCTGCTGAAACATCCTGCTTCTTCTTCTTCTTCTTGGGACATTGTCCTGCATAGTGACCCATCTGTCCATAACAAATCATCTCATTGTGCTCATGTCTCTCTTCTGCCCACTGCTTCTCTCTCCTCCCCATGGTGGGGCCCCAAACTTGGGACTCTGTCGACCTCCCCGACCGATCTTCTTCTTTCCCTTTGTCCAAAGAGAAAGATCCTCATCACCCTGTACTGTCTGCTGCTGATGTTGTCCAGAAGCCTCTACCACAAGTCTATTCTTGTCCTCAACAAAGTCATCCCACATCCTCTCCTATGTGGGCATGAACTCCCTGGCAACAATGCCACGAACAAATGGACCCCATGGTTTGGTAAAGTTGTTTAAGGCTGTCCTCACCATAGAATCTCGGTCCACCACCTCTCCAACGACTCCAAGCTTGTCTCTAATCTGGGTGTATCATCCAAGGAAAGAAGTAACCGACTCATCTTGGAGCATGCAAATTCCCCTGAGTCAATCATGAAGAACCATCTTCCGGTTCTCGTTAGAGCTCTCATAAAGCTTGCATAGATATTCCCACATCTCAAATGCCCAATATTTCCCAGTCAAGTGGGGAATGATGTGATCCCACACTGAATCACATCGTCCTCTTTGCCTTGTTGTTCCTCTTCCTGAACTTTGCTAACAAGATGGGAGTAGTAGCAGGAAAAATAAAAACATGCATCTCAACTATATCCCATAGTTAGAGGTCCTCCAAGACAAAGGCAATCTTGGCATTCCAAGGCGACCAATTGCTAGCTCCAACTAGCCTATCCTCTACATGCATCTGAGATGTTGACATCACTGTCGACTTCACTCACTCTGATGCTGCAAATGCAAAGGAATATTGCGTCAATCCTATCAACATAGGTGTGAAAAGAGGAAAATGAACACCGACCTCACTCCTATCAATATAGGTGTGAAAAGAGGTTGTGAAATACATCCTCACTCCTATCCACACAGGTGTGAAAAGAGGTTGTCCACAAGTGTCAAATATCAGCCTTGAACTGTCCAACAAATCTTCCCACAAACTATGTCAACACGCTGTCCAAAAATCTTCCCTGAACTGTCTAACTAGCACTAGCTAAGAGGCACTTTCAAATATGAGTTTACTCACTGTTTTGTACAATAAACTTGCTGTCCAAAACAACCAACAGATCTGATTTTTACCTCACAAAACTGCCCACAAAAATGCTAAAAAATAAGCAAGTCTAAGCCACCATTGGTTCTGATACCATGTAGATTTTTTGAGTTCCTATGAGGCTGCTAACTAAGGTCTGTCTTTGACCTTAAGTTTGGATCTAAGTTTCAACTCTAGGACAACAAACAGTCACCAAATTTCAGCTCGATATTTTGATGGTTAAGTGTCCTTTTGAGGTGCCATTGCAAGTGTTTTCTTTTCTCAATATTAGCACATGCAATATATATCAAAACAAATAACACTACCTCTAGATATTTAAACTTTAAAATGCTAATCTACACTTCTAAGCATGCATGAAATTGACACATATGTTTTTGGTCAACATGACCCTGGAAAAACGAATTTGGAGCAGATATATATATAGAAGGCCTCAAAGAAAAATGTACAACACATGAAACATATACAAGTGAACTTGGTACAATATCAACCACTCTCGGATGCCTTGGAGTTCCTTGAAGACCTCCTTGCTAGCCTTTTGAAGCAAGGCACCCCTTGCCTTGGTGTGCCTTTCTTCCTTTGCTTGCCTTTGTCTTTTCCTTGTGCCTTTGCTTTAACCTTTCCTTTGCTTGATCTTTTTTCTTGCCTTGCCTTTGTAGTAGCTCCCTCCTCTCAAGATATCCTCCCACAAATGATGGTGCACCCCTCTCCTCAAGTGCGCCCCCTCCTCATGCAAAACTCCACAAGTAGCGCCCTCCTTCACCCTTGCACCCTCTACTCCATAGAGTGTGCCTAAGAAAATGAACTAGGCCTCTCAATGGTATAGGAACCTCCCACAAGATAGAGGTGAGCTTCCTATCACAAGAATGCGCCTCTCCTCCTAGAAAATGTGCCCCTCCTCCACAAAATGCACCTCCACACAAGATGTATGCTCCCTCACTCATGTTTTCTCCCTCTACTCTCTAGAGTGAGACTCACCAACAAGAATGAGCCTCTCACAAGATGGAAGATCCCTCCTCAGCTAGATGTGCACCCTCCTCATAAGACGCGTGCCTCCTCTAGCATATGTGCCCTTCCTCTTCTAGAATGCACCTTCACAAAGATGATGACCAAGCCTCCATGGAAGACCTCTCCATGCAATCTCAACCCAAGCTATGGCTTCCTCCTCAAACCTTCAAGCTTGTGTGCCCTCCTCTCCTCAAGATTTGCACCCAAGTGCTCCTTCTCCTCTCCTCTCCTCTCAAGTGAAGAATGAGTCTCATAAATGCCTTATTCCCTCCTTTAGCCTCCTTTTTCCAAACCCTATTAGATCAATGGCCTAGATCCAATCTAGACAAGTCGAATAAATGGGTGAGATTCAATCCCTAAATCTCACTTAGGAAACCCACTTTCCTTGGTTTGCTTTATGTCTATTAATTCACCCACAAAGTAAATTAATTGTCACTTTAATGACTTAAGTGACATATTTCACTTTTAACTTAAATCTCCTAAGTCAAAGTGAAATTAGAATCATAAAGTAAAGTAACAAGGGAAATAGTCTCCCCCTTTGTGTTTAGAGACTCACAAACATAAGGGGACCACTTTCCAAGGTACCCAAATCTCAACAATCACACCATGGTGGCTTTTCTTCAACAATTTTTCCATCCTCTGAGAGCTTATGTTTTTAGGAGAGCCCTCTTGGAGACCTTGGAGGGTATAGGAGTGAGCATCTTGGGTGAATATCATATATAATTCTTGATAATCCATTGTGATTGGCCCCAGAGTGCAAAGCCATTCCACTCCTAATACAATATCACAACCACCCATGAAAATACAGAACATGTGGGTTTTTAGATGATAATCACCCATTTGGAGTTTGACATTCTCACAACGCCCCCCACACTTCATAGTACCACCATTAGCGATGAGGATTTGAAACTTATAAATAGGGTGGACAAAGAAATGGATCTCATCAACAAGCCTATGATGCATACAATTATGGGTGCTACCACTATCAATCAATACCACCACCAGCCTATGTTTGATGTAGCCCTTGAGCTTCAATATTTGCGAGGCCGAAATAACCGAGAGTGCATGAAGTGATATGACATGTTACTCTGGTTCCACAAGGGTTAAAACTGGAGCTTCGACATTATCTCTTGGTTGATCCTCCTTTGGGTTAGGATCCTCATCTGATGGGATGTTTTCATGGAGAGAGGAAGTTGATGCATCAGTCTGGAAGAACTTTTTTTCTCTACATTTATTCTCTGGGGAATACTTTTCATCACAATAGTAGCAAAGTCCTTTCTTGTGACGTTCCACCATTTCTGTTGGAGATACCTTTTGGACCTTCAATGTTTCTGTCGGAGCTGGGTGAGCCCCAGAGTGAGGATGGGTGAGAAATGGACCCTTCATGGGTGGGGCTTGAAGGATACTCTAGGATTCTGTTGCTAATTGACATGCATGCATCCATGTAGTAGGATGATGCATGTTTACATGAGCCTGGATGGATTCCTTTAATCCATTGATAAAACATTCAAGATAAAATGCATCAGATAAGCCCTCAGTCTTGATAGCCAACTAGTCAAATGACGTGATGAAAACTGTAACTGATCCAGTTTGGTGCAGCTTGGTGAGCCTACCCAAAAAATGTGATTCCTTATGAAAACATGCACAAACTGCTTTAGCGAACATGTTGAACGTGGGTATTCCTGGATAATATTTCTTATGCCACTACCACCACTACCATCGTTCTTGATCCAGGTACAAAACCCCTACATGGAGTTTGGTCTCATCATCCCAAATATTATGAAGGGAGAAATATTGTTCCATCTAAGAGACCCACCTTGCTGGGTTGGATCCATAAAATTTATGCATGTCAACTTTGGGAACCTTTTTCCAAGAGTGTGGATAACCCCAAGGGGAGTGGGACGAATGAGTATGCTCATAATGAGAATGTTAAGGGTCCTCTGCATTGGGCTCTACATGATTTCCTTTTATGAATCACTGAATGGATTCACGGATGGCTACGTGGACATCTGCTTGGAGGGACATTTTCGTTTCTAAGTTGGACAACCTAGTCTCCCAGTCTTCTTGGTTCTGAGCTCTAGTGGTTAGCATGATAGCGACTTAGGTAGTGGATGAGGTGTCGGGACAAAAATCGGGGCCACAAAAAGTGAGATTTACCAGGGTGATCAAGACAAAGAGAGGAGTCCAATGGGATAGGTGTCAAATAAGGGTGTATGAGAAAGGGGTGGGACAAGAAAAAAGGCTTAAAAGTGAAGGGTACCCGTGCGATCAGAATGAAGAGAGGAATGTAATGGACTAGGTTACAAATAAGGCTGCTAACAAGCCCCAAACATTTGTTTTTTAGTACTGCAGAGTTATACTCTGCCCTAAATATTTATGTTGATCCAAAAGGATCTCGATGACCATCCACCTTGTCCAATTGGCTCAAAACATTTTTTTGGCAACTTACTATTTTTAGCATTTTTTCGGTTCCCAAACTTCCAGTGCCATTTTGAGGGCCTAAACGATGTTTTTTCACGATCAAAAACCTCAATGATGGCCAAAGGATTTCATTGATCCCCTTAAATGAAGCCCCTCGTCAATATCTTTCCAACGAGCTATCGTGCACCCTAAACAATGATCGTATGCAAAAGTTACGACCCCGAGAAGTTAATGTACTAACTTACCCTAACATGGCCTACATGGCTTTTGGTGCTTGATATACTAGGGTTAGGTTTTTGGATGTCTAGGGTTTTGGAATTCATATTTATTGTAAAAAGGCCTTTAGAGCCTCATTTTACTCATCCCCTTGCGAATGAGCCTAGCCATCACATCTCTTCTCAGAGATAAGATGCCACCATTCTAGCAAGTTGGTTTTCAGTCTGCATTTTACAGTTTTCAACATATTTCTTATTTAATAGAAGTCAAGTTTTATTGTATCTTTGTTATTTTACACTGTGGATCTGTGTTAATTTCATAAATCTGTGGTTTCATTTCGTTCCGCTCATAAATCCAAAATAGTGGTATCATAACAGTATGCTCATTGTCGTTTTTTTTTAATGCATGTCCCCGACGCGGTCAGGGTATAGAGAGTTGGGTCTCAAACTTGTTTCTCTTGAGGACAACTACTCTCGCACGTCCAAGAAACCATCCATGGAGGGCGAAAAGAAATATGAAGGGGCAAGCGATCCTTTAAAAAATTTGCTCAAGGAAGCCCTTGAGCGACAGAGGAACGAGATGATGGACAACTTTGCACAAATCCTTCGATGGTTGCCGACAAGTGACACATCCACCTTAAGTGGAGGCACCACCCCCTTCAAGGTACAAATGAATTTTTATATTTCTATATTTGAAGGTCAAATAGATGCGGATGTCGTAGATAAATGGTTGAACCTTCTAGAAGGGTATTTTTCTGTCCATAACTTTTCTGATAAAGAAAAGATTACATTTGCGCTCCTCAAGGCTGTCCCCCATGTCAAATATTGGTGGGAGACCTTCTGTGAGCAAAAGGAAATAGAGGGTTCCACATTATTTGCAGTTGCACCCACTTGGGGTTCCTTCAGGGATTCTATTAAGGAACAATACTACCTTGTTGGAAGTTATGACGACTTGTATACAAGATGGGCCACACTATGGTAGGAAAGAGACCAAACCATGCCAGAGTTCACCAATGTATTCCATACCTTGCCCACCAATCTAGGTATCAAAGGTTTTGAGTGATATCTGGTGTTCAAGTACCGCGATGGTTTGCATAGATACATCCAGACATAAATGAAGTTTTTGGACATCTCATCCTTGGGCATGGCCTATCGATACGTCATCAAAATCGAGCAGAAGCTTAAACAAAAGACGTGGCATTTTTGGTTTGGGAACCCCTCACAGCAGAAGTAGGGCAAGGGTAGCCTCAACTCACATAACAAAGGACAGAGAAAAAATGGGCAACCTCAAGACAACCAGTCCAAGCCACAAGAAAAGAAGGACAATGGGAAGACAAAGAAAGATATCGGGAAGTGGTGTGACTTCCATAAGAGCCCTTGGCACAACATTGTCGATTGCCTCTCAAAGCAGTCATTGGTGGCTGAGGTAAAAACCTCTGAATTAGATGCAGGGTCTGACTCCGAGTCAGAACCAGAAAAGGGGAGAGAGATCATTGACGCGGAACCTAGTGCCATCGTTTCTACCACCGAGATCCATCTCGATGAACCTGATGAGCCAAAGGAAGGCGAGCGCCTCTTTCATTCACATATGTGGGTGAAAGGCACTCCACTGCACTTCATCATTGATAGAGGTATCCAGAAGAACCCCATCTCAGCAGAGGTCATCAAGCGTCTAGCCCTGCCGACAACACCGCACCCGCAACCCTACACCATAAAATGTCTCCATCAAGGAAGCGATCTTCACATCAACAAACAATGCCACATGTCATATGACATCAAGCCATTCAAAGATGAGGTATTGTGTGATGTTGCTCCCCTTGAAGTTTGCGATGCTCTTTTGGGTCAACCTTATTTATGGAAACGTCATGTTGTGTATGAGTCTAATCCTCTTAGTGTTGTTATTACTTTGAACAAGAAATTGTACAGGATACCCGAGGTAGTCCCACCTAGTGTTATTTCCTTGATCTTTGGCAAGCAATGTAGGAAGGTCATTTATCAGACTGAGAAGTTTGTCTTCTTCGTGAATCGCTCTTAGAGTGAACGAAAGGTTGCAACCACTTCCATGGCCTCCACGGTTGACCCCTCCATGCAGTGGAAGAAAGTGGATAAGATCATGGAAGAATACAAAGACATATTCTCATCACCTACTGGGGTACCTCTGCACTCTCAGGTCAAGCATCCCATCGATCCGATCCTCGACGCACTACTGCCCAATGGGCCAGTCTATTTTCGTTCTCTGCTAGAAAATGAGGATATCAAGCGTCAAATCCAAGAACTACTCCACAAGAGGCACATCCAACCCTACTCATCACCTTGTGGAAGCTCAATCGTGCTGGTGTAGAAGAAGGACGAGACCCGGTGACTTTGCATTGATTACCGGGCTCGAAATAAAATCATAGTCAGGAACTAGTACCTGATTCCCTGAATCGACTATCTCCTTGATCAACTCAATGGGGACAAATACTTCAGTAAGATTGATCTGAAGTCTGGCTACCATCAGGTCCCAATAGAACAAACATATGTATGAAAAATTGCCTTCAAGTCAAAAGAAGGTTTTTTTGAATGGTTGGTCATGCCCTTTGGTTTGATAAATGCTCTAACAACTTTCATGAGGATGATGAACAATATATTTTTTCCTTTCACCAATTGTTTTTGGGTGGTGTATCTACATCCTCATCTACATCAAGAGTTGGGCAGAACACTTGCAACATATTCAGTAGGTTCTGCACACTCTGCGACAACACAAGCTATATGCAAACTTGGAAAAATGCTCCTTCGACAATTTATAACGATTGGGTTCTTGTAATTCAATGGATTCACAAAGAAATAAATTTGAGAAACTTTACATTATAACCCTTGCTTTATAATTTATAGTCACTGCTTTCAACTTCTTCACAAATATCCTTTTCACACATGTACAAGGACAAGAACAAGATAGCGAATGAATTTTCCAAAGCTGGAATAGAGCTAGGAGAAGGAACTTGGATGGTATCAGTACAAGAAGAAGGCAACACATCTGATAATGCTCATGAGTCTTGGATATTATTTTGTTTACTTATATTCAGGTTTCTTGTATAAGCGTGAGAACTAATGCTAGTATATAAGCCTAAATACGTGTTCATTTTTTGTTTCTTTTGAGATGATGAAAGAAAATTTGTAAACATTTTGGAACATTACAACAACAACAACAACATCAACAATCTAATTTTAAGGTCATGGCCAAGCCAGACACCAAATTGGTGTATGAAACCCTCTTGTTTGCGGGACACGCGAACCCCTCTGCCCAACGATTTGACTAGTAAAGTCTACGAATGTATACATACCCTACCCCACTTTGGATTTGAACTTACAACTTCTTACGAGAAAACACATAATCTTAACCATTATGCTCACTCAAACTGTAAGATGAAAAGACATGTGAAATAAAAAATTATATATAATTTTTTTTTTAATGTAGATAATATCTGATACATTGTAATTTTGTTTTTATTTATAAAATTACAATTTTTTTGGGATCAAATATTTAAAATTTAACATCATAGTCTAAAATGCTATAGATTGATTTTTTTAATTATTCAAAATAACATAACTGTTAACATTTTTAATATAAAATTTATAAAATAATTTATGAAAAGTAAAAAAAAAACTCCACACCAACCCCATCCAAGTACTTATAATTATTGAACTCGTGTATACATGAAAATGACTTTCTAACTGAATCTTTGCCATTCACATCCTCAAAAATTTAAAAAGGTCATTCGTATCCAAATATCGTATGCATCTCCCAAGACAATCCATGAGCGTGCCATAAAGTCCTTAATTCCTCGTAATCACCTTTGTTTGGGACAGAGTGACTAAAAGCTCACATATATTATAAATATGTAAACATATATATTTATAATATAAAGATTAGATTCTATTATAATATAAAATAAACATAAACATATATATATATATATATATTGAATGCAAGGACATAAGATAAAAGAAAGGGTGGATACCCTCGGTCGTTTTCACAAATTTTAAAATATAAGTGATAATGAGCATAGTTAGAGTTAGAGTTCAAATGTATGTGTATTTGCTACTATCATTATTGTCAACAAAAAATGGTTTTGAATGAACAAAAAACCATGGGACAAAATGGTTTTGAATGACAAGTTTCAACAATCTCCACCTGGACAACAATTTACCTGATATATCATGCCCAAATTTATTCATTGCCTTTCCTATAAGCCAAGAGAAGCCAAACACCATCACAGCTCCGCAAATTCTCTAGCAATACTATTACATGAACATGTCTGCACGATTTTCTCCAGTATGGACCATTCTGCCTCCATCAATAACCTGTCTTATAAAACAGTGCATTATCCCATTTTGATATGTTGGACTATTAGTCAAATGCACAACACTTTGACCACCACATGACACCTCATCTTGTACTTGTCCAAACTTACCCAATAGATCCTTTCATTCTTGCGAGACATAACCTGGGGTAGGTCTCCTCTTGTCCAAATCTCATGAATCATAACCACATACTAAATCACTGCAACCACTGTAGGTGATACTTGTGCTTCTGTGCTTCTAAGATATTGAAGCACCCATTTCCATGCTCTTCACCTGGTTTTTCAATATGCTACTGACAACACCAACTGCATGTGAAATACTGACCATTTCCATAGCATACACCAAACTTCCTACTAACATACAATACTTGAGACATATAACCATTTTCTTCTTCATTAGTTAGGACATAAACCTGAAGAAAAATTACAATGGGAATCCAAACAGATTTTACCGGTTTCACATTATTCACACCGGATTTCCTGAGTATCTTCACCACATACTTCTGTTGTGATAACCAGGGCTTACCATCTTTCCCGTCTCTGTGTATTTCCATGCCCAAGATTTGTTTTGCTACTCCTAGATCCTTCCTATCAGACGTCCTAACCAACTAAGCCAACCTGTTGATCTCAAACATGCTTGTGCTTGCAGCAAGCATAACATTTAACGCCAAGATGATAAATATACCATAAACACAATGGTTATACTCACTTCTTGTAAAATTTGGCTCACCATGAAGGAATCAAACATCTTATACCATTTTCTTGTCATGCTTTAGGCTGTACAATGATTCCTGAGTTTGGAAAAAAATCTTCTGTTGTGATTCTGAACTAACCTTTCTGGTTCTTCCATATACATCCCCTTATCCAAAAAAAAATCCATGTAAAACAATTTTAACATCTAGCTGTATTAACTCAAGATCAAGTAACACAACTAGTGCTAACACAACATGAATAGAAACGAGATTTTAACAACTGGTGATAAACTTTCACAGAAGTCAATACCTTCCAAATACCCTTCTGCTACCAATCATGCTTTGAACCTTTCATCTTTTACTATGTTTGATTTTATAAAAGGAGATTCATCAAACATTGCATCTTTGTCCATGATGATTATGTGGGCAATAGGATCCCACAATTTGTGTTCCTTAACATCATCACCGTATCAAAGATCTACCTGTTTGATTTGGGTCCTACTTAGAATACTGATAAAAATATAAGCATCACAACCAAATAATTTCACATTTGAGTAATCACTAGATGACATGTTCATACCTCTTCTGGAATCTTCTAGACTTTTGCAACCGATGTTGACCGAGTTACCAGATAGCACAACTACTTATGCCCACAACTATTGTTGCAACTTGTCATTACTGAACATGCCCTTTCGATCCTAGCTTCCTTGCACTAATTTACAAGTTCCATAATGTGAGTTGCCTCCATCATCTATTTAGAAACACTTGATTGTCCTGCAACTACTCTTTTCACTACAAAGCTCTAAACACATCAACCTTTCTAACCTGGACATATTGTTCCACCTAGAATTTTGCATTGGAAAAACCTTGACCAAATTCGGCCAAGCCAACCCAAGTGAACCTTTGTCTCTCACCTTCAGGGACTTTACAATGGAGTCTTAGTGCTCCACCTTAACATGAACATTCCCTTGATCCAATCCGTCCAATCCAACCAAGTAATCCTTTGCGGCTTACCTCCAGGCCCATTTACAATGGATTTCACCAAGCCTTATAGGCTACTTGTCCAAACTTACCCAATAGATCCTTTCATTCTTGCAAGACATAACCTGGGGTAGGTCTCCTCTTGTCCAAATCTCATGAATCATAACCACATACTAAATCACTGCAACCACTGTAGGTGATACTTGTGCTTCTGTGCTTCTAAGATATTGAAGCACCCAATTCCATGCTCTTCACCTAGTTTTTCAATATGTCTACTGACAACACCAACTACATGTGAAATACTAACCATTTCCATCGCATACATCAAACTTCCTACTAACATACGATACTTGAGACATATAACCATTTTCTTCTTCATTAGTTAGGACATAAACCTGAAGAAAAATTACAATGGAAATCCAAACAGATTTTACCGGTTTCACATTATTCACACCGGATTTCCTGAGTATCTTCACCACATACTTCTGTTGTGATAACCAAGGCTTACCATCTTTCCCGTCTCTGTGTATTTCCATGCCCAAGATTTGTTTTGCTACTCCTAGATCCTTCCTATCAAACGTCCTAACCAACTAAGCCAACCGTTGATCTCAAACATGCTTGTGCTTGCAGCAAGCATAACATTTAACAACAAGATGATAAATATACCATAAACACAATGGTTATACTCACTTATTGTAAAATTTGTCTCACCATGAAGGAATCAAACATCTTATACCATTTTCTTGGCATGCTTTAGGCTGTACAATGATTCCTGAGTTTGCAAACAAATCTTCTGTTGTGATTCTGAACTAACCTTTCTGGTTCTTCCATATACATCCCCTTATCCAAAAACAAATCCATGTAAAACAATTTTAACATCTAGCTGTATTAACTCAAGATCAAGTAACAGAACTAGTGCTAACACAACATGAATAGAAACAAGATTTTAACAACTGGTGAGAAACTTTCACAGAAGTCAATACCTTCCAAATACCCTTCTGCTACCAATCATGCTTTGAACCTTTCATCTTTTACTATGTTTGATTTTATAAAAGGAGATTCATCAAACATTGCATCTTTGTCCATGATGATTCTATGGGCAGTAGGATCCCACAATTTGTGTCCCTTAACATCATCACCATATCAAAGATCTACTTGTTTGATTTGGATCCTACTTAGAATACTGATAAAAATATAAGCATCACAACCGAATAACTTCACATTTGAGTAATCTCCAGATGACCTGTTCAAACCTCTTCTGGAATCTTCTAGACTTTTGCAACCGATGGTGACGGAGTTACTAGATATCACAACCGCTTATGCCCACAACTATTGTTGCAACTTGTCATTATTGAATATGCCCTTTCGATCCTAGCTTCCTTGCAATAATTTACAAGTTCCATAATGTGAACTGTCTCCATCATCTATTCAGAAACACTTGATTGTCTTGCAACTACTCTTTTCACTACAAAGCTCTAAACACATCAACCTTTCTAACCTAGACATATTGTTTCACCTAGAATTTTTCATTGGAAAAACCTTGACCAAATTTGGCCAAACCAACCCAAGTGAACGTTTGTCTCTCACCTCCAAGGAATTTACAATGGAGTCTCAGTGCTCCACCTTAACATGAACATTCCCTTGACCCAATCCGTCCAATCCGACCAAGTAATCCTTCGCGGCTTACCTCCAGGCCCATTTACAATGGAATTCACCAAGCATTTCATAGGCTTCATTACATGCAATCCATGGACACAATACCACAGGATACCCAAAAACATATGGGCCTGAAAAACCACATGCTTTGACCTAAACAAAATAATTTAATTCATTAACTCTTTCAACGAGTCAAGGTTAACCCAACATACATGCCCCACACATCTTCAATCTAACCCAACATACATGCCCCCCACATCTTCAATCTATTATCTTCAATTAACCACGTGATTTGAATTTTCATAAGTAACCCAATAAACCAAGGGTACACATGTCTATCCAGGTCTTATGAACCTATGCCCATTTATATGCAATTAATAATTTTTACAACTCCAAGGTAAATACATTTTTTTCTTTCTTTCACGGTGACTCAACCATCACTGCTCTTATTGTTGCCTCCTCTTTAGCGATGTTAAACAAAAATTCATCTTCCAAACACAAACGAATGGTACTGAGGGATCTTGCATCCAGGTCTTCCCATTCCTCGTCTGTCATGCTTGTCGGTTTCTTTGTCTTGCTGGCCAACACCTTTTGCAATCATTGTTGCACAAACAAATCCCACATCTTGAGCTTCCATAGCTCAAAGTTATTCTTTTTGTTGAATTTCTCCGCCTCAAATTTTGAACTCTGCACTTTTTCCATTAGAAAAAACCACCCAAACTACAACTTATAAAACCAAGCTTTTAAGATCTGAAGGTTAACAATTTTATATTTCAAAGTGGAACCAAAAAATATAAGGTTCAAGGTTAACGAAAAAAAATTAAGTAAAAAAATACTTTATATATATCTTAAAACCTTCACCTTTTAAACAAATAAACATCCACCTCATAAAAAATAAACATCCACCTTTATAACTCCACCCATTTCTTTAAAGGCAATAACATAAAATTTAAAAGTCGTTTCTTCATAACCTTCATGGAGTAAGCTAACTCGGGAGCAAACATACCTGTTTTTTAGGCAAAAAAATTTGCCTGAATCCGACCAGATTTTCAGGGGTAGCCTGAGTTTCGCATGGATCAAAGTTCCATGCATTTCAGAACCTTACCCTCGGGGTTTTGCCCCATTTAAAACCAACCTAGATGCTTATAAAATCGACCAAAGTTATGGATTGGCCAGAAATTTAAAACCACACTGCCAAAAAAGTAACTCCGGAGGGAAGATTGCTCTCGAGTTAGCCCACTCCTGACCTTCATACCTCATGTTCATAATGAAAAAGGTCCACTTTCATCAAATATAGCTTGTGTTTAATGAGAAATGATCCTTTATCAAATATATTTTGTGCATAAAATACCGTGATCCACCACGAATTCCACGAGTATCGCACCTTTCAAAAATCGTGATCAACCACTACATCCACGAGTATTGTACCTTTCAAAAAATGTGATAAACCACGACTTTCCATGGTGTTCACTCCACGACTATAGCTCCCTTCACAAGTCCACCGATGGAAAAATATTATCGCTCCTCCAAGGAATATCACCCATGCTTCGTCTTCTTCTAGCACGTGGATCGAGCTCTTCCAATAGGTTTGTCTCTCCCTTAGCTCACACAAATCCGCTCAACTCATCCTAGCTCACCTGCTCTCACTTGCTCTGATACCACTAAGAACAACAATCACACAATGAACAAAGTGCTTACATGGAAAAACCCTTTTAAGGGAAAAAACCATGGGGCAATGATAATCAATATTCTTATTATTCAAGGGAGAATTACAACAACCAAACACCAACTTAAAACCATCCTCTTACTCATCCCACACACTCCCTACACTACATTGCTTGTTCACACCTCTACGGGTATGCTAGAATATATAGGATTTGCTATACAGTTAAACTAACTAGTTACAACCAAATCCACCAGTTACATAAACCAATCACTGTAGTGTGCATGCACGCACATTCCATTTTTAGATGATACGATGTGCATGCCTCTGAATGGGAAATTAGTTGGTAGTTTCAACAAGCTAGACTATCCAATAATAATGTAAGTGAAATTACATTGGATGATAGAACTAAGATTACAGATTTTGAGGGAATTAAAGAGGCAACCAAGTCACACTTTCAAACCCTCTACATGATGGAGGCAAAACTAGAAACCAAGAATGTGGAGGTAATGCATTAACATAGGATAATAAAGCATTAAATCAGCCTATAGAGGAGGAGGATGTCAGGAGGGTGATATGGTACTTAGACCCTAACAAAGCACCCAACCCAGATGGGTTCACTATTTCTTTTTACTGAAGCTTCTAGGATCTAATCAAATCATATCTCTGCAAAATGTTGAAATATGCTCATAAATCCTTCAAGCTATGGGGCCACACAAATTCCTCCTTTCTTGCTCTTGTTTTGAAGGAAGCTAACCCCTCTAATTTTGTAGATTTAGATTGATTTCACTTTGCAATGATTCTTATAAGATAATGACTAAGATCATAGCTCCGAGACTTACAAATCTTATGCCAAGTAACTAGAGTGGTTTTTTACAGAACATGCAAATCTTTGACAACATTGTTTTAGTGCAGGAAGGCATTCACACGAGTCAGACAATTGGGGAAAAACAAATGGTTATTAAGTTGTACATGGCCAATGTTTTCAATTACATGAGGAACTCCTTTTGATTCCAAGTTATGGATAAATATGGGTTCAACTCATATTTTATTCAGTGGATCGCCTCTTGCATTAGAGTGCCTTGGATAGCCCCTCTCTTAAATGACCAACCCTCTTCTTTCTTCCAGAGAAGCAGGGGTCTGTGGCAAGGCTTCCCATTATCATCGTTGTTGTTCATCATGATGGTCGATTCTCTTAGTTGTAAGCTAGAATCTGAAATGGTAATGGGGAATCTCCCTAGAGTGAATATAGTCAAAGGGCTCAACAAGATCAATCACTCCCATTTCACAAATGATATGCTTTTAATGGGGGGTTCCTATCCTATAATTTATTCAAGTTTCAACAATATATTGGATGCTTATATGAATGTCTTAGGGGGAGTTTTGAATAAAAGGAAGTGCCGAATATTTGGCTAGAACAACAAATTAAGGGAGATGCATACATTAGCTAGAATCCTTTAGTTTCCCTTGGCTAAAAAATGGACAGACTTTAGATATTTGGGCATCCCTATTTCCCATAAAAATTCATCCTCTCGGGTTTGGAATCATATTATGGAGAAAATCAGTATGAAATTTACCCAATGGGGTGCCCACTCGCTCAATCCAGCAGATAGAGTAATCTTAATCAAAGTTATCCTATCCTATTGTGGAGGATAATTTCAAATTGGCAAGAGTGGTGGCAAAAGGATCTTTGCAATATCCGATGAAATAGGTACGAGGTTCTCCAATCCAAAATATCTTAAATAAAGCCATTCCAATCATTTTGGGAAATATTACATGGATTCCTGGGAACAAGAAGCGAATCAAGATCTAAGAGGACAACATATTTGGTAAACTGACAATCTCTCAAAGAGAGGATCTAGCTCCTTTAAAACAGTGGATGGAAAGGAAAAACTTCATTATATTATATGATATATCAACATGAGAAGATAAAATTAAAATATGGGTGGGATGGAGTCTTGGAGAAACCCTCATGCATATGGATCGCCAAATTAGAATTTTCTTTCAAGCCTCAACTATAAGTGCCCTAGGAAATAAAACTGAGAAAGATAGATTAGGATGGGGGGAATCTCATTACTCTATGAAAGCTGGCTACATTTTTCAGTTGGAGTCACTCCCTATTCAACCCTGGGATCCAAAGTGTTGGTTGTGGAGCTTGATTATCTTCCTGATTTATAGGTCTTTTACTTTCAGCTGTGTTTATACCCCATGAAGTATTTACACCCCAGAAGTATGTACACTCTTCCACGCGGGGGAGTGAAGAGGGGGGGTATCCCCTCTGCGGGGTCTGGGGGGCCTATCCCCCTGGTTGGGGGAAAGCGGGCCCCCAAAGCAAAAATTGCCTTATAAAAGTATATTGTAATTTCATTGTAAATCTGGACCGTTCATTATAAGGTCGCAGATCTAACGGTAGAGATTATGTTAGGGTTTTTTTCCCTAGAAGGCAACCCTCTTTTATGAGGGAAATGTATTGCAGCTATGGATGATGGTGAATATTGTATTCTGAGAGAGGAGACCGTGAGAGAAAGAAGAGGAAGTTATAGTGGGTTTTGTTGTAGGTTGTATCCCTTGATTTGCTGGATAATAATAAAGGAAGGACCTGGCAATTTCTCTGGTGGACGTAGCCCACACTGGGTGAACCACGTAAATCTGTGTCTCTCTTGTATTGTGTGTCTTCTGTGTTTTGTTTTTTCATTTGTTTTATTTTATTGCTCCACGGTCCT
>ML781104.1:96981-147737 GCA_009831015.1 Picea engelmannii | reverse complement strand
GTTACCCGCGTGCAGGCCTTCTGCAGGCCGCGGGTACCTCTGTGTGTCCCGAAAAGAAATGTCGAGCGTCAGTCAAGGAAAACTAGTATTGATAACCAGGTTCCCTGCTAGCTTTCGACTTAACAGAAAACAAAAAATAGCAACGAAACAAAAACTTAATTCTTTGAACTACCAAATTTTTTTTAACCAAGTCCGGAAACCCTAAGAGTAAGACTATCCCCAATGGAGTCACCAATTCTGTTGTGGGGTATTCTACCCTACAGACTAATAAGCTAGGGCTCTAAGCTTATACGCTGATCATGACCCTTAAGATTTAACTTTTGACCTTCTACCCAAAATCTCAACCCCTTTTCTCAGGCAAACACGGGAAGAATGGTCTCACCTTTTTGTCGACGGTTGAAGTAGATCCTCCGTTGAGTTGTTATCTCCTTGCTGCTTCTGCTCCTTCCACAAAGCTTTCTACAATCAAGACAACACTATGCATGCATGCTACCGATCTACTAGGGGGTTAGAGATAAAACATAAATCAAATAACATAGATGAGATTCATGTATTCGGGACGGGAAAAGCATCTTTTTCATTAATCTCAATATGAACCAACTTACAATGATTTCTGAGATCGGCCACCGTTCCTCGACCCTGATCCTGGGTTCCTCCTCTTCTTTTTGTCCTCCCACTGCTGCTGCATGAATTTCTCCTAAAGCTTGAGGCAAGGCTAAAGGGTTGGGACAAAACTGACTTGGCAATTTGACAGACTTTCTTTGCTATGATTTTCCCCCCTTGAATAGTACCCCTACCCCTCCTTTTATAGGCTAGAAGGAGCTAGGGTTTTAGGCGAACTCTCGGCCATGCATGGCGAAGAGTTCCAGTTAACTGACAAAAAGCCTCGTGTCCCGGTGGAAACTTCCCTGATTTGTTACCTTGTTAGGTACCCGCGGGCTGTTTTAGGTTAGCCCGCGGATGCCCGCGTGTAGTAGAAGGACAACAAGCGGTTGCCCGCACCCAGTGAGAAGTTAGGGCACAGGTTGCTTGTTTTAAGTGGTTTTTTGAGGATTTGTTCAGCATGGCTTTGGCTAGGAAGAGGCATGAGTAGGCCTGATACCAGGTAAAACTGTATGGTGCATTTTAGGGTTATAACACTCATGACCATTATTACAAAGTTAACTAAGAGGAATACTTAATAACTGTCATACTTTGCATGTGTGACAATAATTACTAAATACAACATCATGCTTACATGTACAAACACTATCATACAGAATAACGACAATTAATTGTATGCAATGTAATACATGAAATAAATCCATATAAAACATAGATAATTAAGCACATAGTAAATTAGACAAGCACATAAAGGACACTTATCTTTTTATAAAGAGTCACCAACTACGCGCAGAGCTTAGGCGTTCCTCCCAACCATAGACTCTTTTGCTCATATACTTTCAGCAATAGGTCACCCCCAAGTCGGGGCTTAAACTCCACCATGACAAAAGGATTCCTAATTCTAGGCTAAGGTATGATAATTAACAGAATTGCTAAGTCCAAGGTGCTCAACTGCTGCAACTAGCCTACAATATCTCATTCCCCACATGCTTATCCCACCCCAGGAAATGTGTCCCTTCTCTTCTCAACAATCCCTTGAATTCCACACTTACCTTCTAGGGCTTCAACAATAGGATAGAAAACAATTCTTAGATCTCGGTAACTAATGCCTAGTGCACCAGGGAACAATTCCTACCAAATCTCTCACCTGGAGAAAATGCTCACAGGCCTGACAACCCACCTCTTTGACAACAAATCTCTCACATGGAGAGAATTCTCATGGGCATGACAACCCGCCTCTTCGACATCAAATATCTCACCTGGAGAGAATGGTCATGGGCCTGAAACCCGCCTCTTCGACAACAAGGTCTCTAGTTACTAGATGGAAACATCTAAGGACAAATCAGAATTCATAGAAGCAACTCAAGAAGCTCAGAATGGCCTCAACAAATAGATAAAGGGAACAAATTCAAAGTCCTCAAAACACAGTGAAATTGGAATCATCGTGAAGAGCGTGTTGCAAGCTTTCCAACGACGTAAACGACTCGTTAAACGGAGTTACGAATCGAAATATATTCACGGTCAACGTTTTGGTCAACCTATCCCAGTCAGTGGGGACGATTCAACATCCGTACTACTGACGTCAACATTAGTACGGATGAAGTAATCATCTGTACAATGTACATGGAAGACACAAAAGGTGACACATGTCATGATGATGTTAGCATGGTGACATGGCAACACCAGAGGCTGCCACATGTCACTCGTTTTTGGCATTTTCGGGTCAATTCATGGACTAATGAAAAAGCATCACGTGGAAGACCGTATAGTGACGTGGAAGGTGAATGTGTAAATGGTTAGCGTGGCCCAATGGTTGACTGCCATGTGGCAGTGGGAAAATGCCCAATGAGGACACGGAAACCGAATTTCAAAAATAAAAAAGGCAGGCCCGCCAATCTGGCGGCCAAACAGTAAGTTCTGACAAATCTAAACAAATGCTCCAAACTGGCAGAGGTTCCATTCTACATATTTTATATTTTAATAACCATAACCCAAAAGTGGAGGCTCGTGGGCTCAACCCCAAGACCTCCCCCTATACAAACGCCTTAACAATAATATCCGCCACTGTTGGGCCAACATACTACATTGTGTAGTCCACCCCACTTTTTACTTATAAGCTGAGACTGCCCATGGACAAAAAGGAGGGAGGTGTGTGACGGTACGGTTGAACATGAAAATCGAGACACAATACAAATAATTAAGTGTAGGGAGCAGGCACAAAAACCGAGACGATATTTCTCAAGGGCCTGGGACTGCCAAAGTCGGATTGAGGCATGGAGACAGTCATTTTTGGGTAATTCAATGCCATGAATTCAATGGTGTTGTTTGTTTTTTGATCTGAGCAAAGCTTCTAGAGTTTAATTCCAGAATGAGGTATACTTATGTATTTTGTCAAATTCTTTTGCTGAGTTAATAAAAAGGCCTACCCATTTGAGAGCAGGACCCAGAGACGTAGTCCAATAGGGACAAACTCTGTTATCATGTTTTTGTGTTCAGATTTGATGCTTATGTCTATTCATTATTGAGATTTTCCTTCTTTATGGTGCACTTTAATTTATTCTCATTTAATACAATTCTTTATAAGTCACTTTGATGAAAAGATCCCAGATCATGTTGGTATCAGAGCAGTCATCTTTGACTTGAATTTTTAAGTGTGAATGCTTACTAGGGCCAACGATAAGCAGGGTGAAGGAACTCTTAAGATTTTCAATCTCGAAGTTGGTCGTGCATCCCGAAGGAATAAAATGGTAGAAGAGGACAAGCGTGATGAACATGAGAAAATATTCCATATGGTCTTTTATCACATGTTAGAAATGGTCGAGCGAATGTACGGAGACTATGAGAAGAGGATGAAGAAGAAAGGGAAGAAAAATGAAGCACAAGCTGATGATAATGCTTCGGTAAATCAAGGGGCTAGAGGAGACCCTCCTGAGCCTTCATCTTTACCATCAAGTTCTAGTTCTTCTTCCTCTGAACATTCTCATCATTCTCATCATTCTAGCCATAAATCTTATTTTAAGAAACCATTATTAAATATTGAAGTAAAATTTTCTTTACCTATGGTTAATGGAGATGCTAATCCTGAAAAGCTACATAATTGGATCCGACAGGTTGAAGTATATTTCTATGTTCAACAAATTGATGAAGAGGAAGTTAAAGTGCAATTGGATTCTCTTCGGTTGGAAGGCACTCCTCTTGTATGGTGGGAGAGAGAACTTCAGGACATAAGTAAGTGTGGTAATATTCTTTCCTCATGGTCGGAATTTAAATCAACGATAAGGAAGAAATTTTATCCATTGGGTTAGTTACATAAATCAATGATGGAATGGCAAACTTTAAGACAAAGTAATGGTCAAACTGTTTAAAGTTTCACGAAAGAATTTAGGAAGAAAGCTCTTGCATTAAACATTCCTTTGGATTCTTATGAAACTTTAATGAAATATATTGACACACTTCATAGTTATATTCGTCATACTTTGCTATTGTTTAACGCCACCAGTCTTGATGAAGTTTGTGTGCAAGCCACTCACCTTAAGAATAGGGGAAAGCATGTTCAAGAAGATCCCACAAAGAAACCTTCCAATTTCCCACATAAGCCATTTAAGAAGTTTAAAAGGAAGAAATAAGACCACCACTGTAAAGAGAGAAGGAAAGTCATCTTGCACTCATTGCAAGAAAAGTGGTCACAATGATGAACACTGTTGGAAAATACATCCAGAGAAGAGACAAAAACAGTTCGGTGGAAAGGGGAAGACAAACACCGTTGCTATAGTGCAACAAGATCTTGGTTCCGATTCAGAAGACGAAGGAAATATCACAACGGTTGGAGTACAAGGTAAATATTCCCTTTATGCTAGTTCAAATTCCAATAATGAATCTCATGATGATGAACGGAAGAGGAATGGATTATTTCATATAATAGTTGTATCTAAACACACTAATATAGATACATTATTTGATCCGGGTTCCCAAGTAAACTTGATATTTGAAGCACTTGTCAAAAACATGGGTCTTGAAACTAAACCACATCCAAAGCCTTATCCTCTTGGTTGGGTATGTGATAAAGAAAATCTTAATGTCACCAATAAATGTAGGGTCAGATTTGCTATTGCTTCAAAGTTGATTGATGAAGTGGATTTGGATGTTGTATCACTTGATATATGTGGCATATTGTTGGGGAGTCCTTATCTTTATGATAGAAAAACAATCTTCTTTCATCATGAGAAAAAATATCACATTACTAAGGGGGGAGTGGAATATATTGTTAGAGCCCACAACATGAAGGTAAACACAACACTTGTTAGTGCAGGACAAATGAAGAGACTAATAAACACTAATAAGAGATATGTAATCATGGTCATAAGGGAGAAAGATGTCGGAACATCCGACGCTTTCCAAGGATGTGATCCTTCTCATAAGAAGGAACTAATTGATATTGTTTCTAAGTATGATGATATTTTCCAGGAACCAGATGGATTACCTCTTAAGAGGGAAATCCAACATGAAATACATCTTCAGTAGGATTCTCCTCTTCCTAATGTGGCCATGTACATGATGTCAGTTGTAGATATGACAGATATCAAGAAGTAGGTACAAGGCTTATTGGATCAAGAGGTCATCATGCCCAGATCATCTCCTTGTGGTTTTTCGATCGTGATGGTGCCAAAGAAATATGGCACATGGAGAATGTGTGTCAATTATCGAGCCTTAAATAAAATCACGGTGAAAAATTGATACCCTCTTCCTCTTATAGATGATTTACTTGATCAGTTAAAGAATGTTGTTTATTTCACTAAGTTGGATTTGCACAGTGGATACCATCAGATCAGGGTTGCAGAACAAGATGCATGGAAGACTTCCTTTAAAACCAAACAAGGATTGTTTGAGTAGTTAGTTATGACATTGCTTGGGATTTGTAATGCTCCGACAACTTTCATGCGTGTGATGAATGATGTATTCATGCCTTTTATAGATGATTTTGTGATTGTATATTTAGACGACATTCTTATATTTAGTGGGACTTGGGATGAACATGTAAGGCATGTAAATCAAGTATTGGATACTTTGCAAAGGGAAAAGTTGTATGTAAAATTGTCCAAATGTGCATTTGGTAATTGCACTTGTGTACTTAGGTCATATTGTAGGAGGAGGACAATTGAAAATTGATTCTTCCGAGGTTGATGTAATTCTAAATTGGCTTGAGCCCAAAAATGTAACCGAGATACATAGCTTCTTAGGTGCAGTCCAGTATTGGAGGAGATTCATTTCAAACTTCTGCTTTATAAAATCTCCTTTGCATGCATTAACTAGTGTGAAGACCACTTGTCAGTGGGGAGGAAAGAAACAAAAATATTTCGACACTTTTAAGGGAAAAATCAGTACCGCACCAGTATTAGCACTACCAAATCTTCAACAGACCTTCGAGATCGAGATAGATGCCAACGGATATGCCATGGGTGCAATATTGATGCAATATCGTAAGCCTATCTGTTACCACTCTAAAAATTTTAACCAAGTTGTTGTTAACTATCGTACATATGACAAAGAGTTGTATATATTAGTTCAACACATAAATAAATGGAAGCACTACTTGTTAGGGAAGGAAACAATCATACATACAGATCATCAACTCTTAGAATATCTCCAAGCACAGACCAAATTGCAACAATCTTGACATTATATATGGATGGGTTTTGTACAACAATTTCATTTGGTAATCAAGTACAAAAAAGGTACGAGTAACAAGGTAGCTGATATGCTTTCTAAACCTCCTATTGTTACTTCTATTATTTTGAAGAATGCTTCTTTATCTCATGATAGCTATGTGGAACAATATGCTATTGATGGAGATTTTAAAGAAGTACATGAGAAGTTAACCCATGGTGCACAGGTAGAGAACTATTGTCTACAGGGAACAATACTCTACCATCTTCGAAAGCTATGTATTCCTACAAGTGAACGAGTCCATGTAATACAATAAGCTCACACTTCTCTTATGTTTGGGAATTTTTGGGTAGGAAAAACTATGGCTCATCTGCAGAGGTTTTGTTACTGGCCTCAAATGAAAGCAATTGTAACTAAATATGTAAAGGGGTGTGTGATGTGTTCTACTTGTAAGCCCACTAATAGAAAACCAAGTCTATACTCACCACTGCCTGTTCCATCCCATCCATGGGAAATTATCTCCATGGATTTTGTAGGGGGTTTACCAATGTTGAAAAGGGGTCATGACTATTTGTATGTTGTAGTGGATAGGTTCAAAAAGATGTGTATCTTAATTCTATGTAAAAATCAGATCACTACCGAGCAGACTGCTAATCTCTTCTTTCAGTATGTTTGGGTTCACTTTGGGTTACCCACATCCATTATCTCGGATTGAGATACACGATTCCTTGGGGATTTTTGACCAAGAATGTGGAGAATGATGGACACCAAGTTGAAGAGGATCATTGCTTTCTATCCATAGACCAACAAACAGATAGAGGTTGTTAACCAAACAATGGTACTTTTTCTTCGAGGCTACTGCAACAAGCATACCAAGTTATGGGATGAACAAATACCCTATGTACAACATGCTTACAACCGAGCCTTACACTGCTCCACTCAGTGTTCACCTTTTGAGACATGTTTTGGGTATTTACCTAAAGTTCCTTTGGACTTGACGTATGGGAGAGATGCTGATTCAAATGAAGAAATAAATGAAGACAGATCCCGCAAGTTCATCCAAAGGATCCAACAGGTACACCAAGCAGTCAAGGAACGATTGGAGAAAAGTCAAGAACAATATAAAACTCGACATGACAAATAGGGTTGATCATAAGTTCCAGGTTGGAGACCAGGTATGGATTCACATCAACAAGGAAAGATTGAAGGGTGAAGGAAAGAAACTCAAGCCCATCTGTTATGGACCCTTCACTATTTTGGAGAAAAGTTGTTCCAATGCTTTTCGTCTAGATCTTCCACCTTATATGCAGATCTACTTAGTTGTAAATGTAGATAACTTGAATTTTTTTGAGCCTCCCATGATCATGGATTAGGACAAGGATGTTTCAATACCTTCAGTTGATGATTTTTCTCCTGAGTACTTGGATGAGTTAAAGGAAGATATCATCCTGGACAGAAGGATGAGGACTTCACGCAGGGGTGATGTTGATTATCTTCGAGTAGGCTTAAATGACACACATCCAAGCAAAACAAAGTGGATTTAGAAGGACAAGGTGAGGGAACTCTTCTCTCACTTATATGTTGATTGATGAAAACTTTTGGTGATCCATAAATCTCTCAGTGGGAAGGCATGATCCAAAAAGGATCTAGAAAAGACTAAGGACAACTCAGAATTCACAGAAGCAACTCAGGAAGCTCAGAATGGCCTCAGCAGATAGAGAAAGGGGAAAAAAATTCAAAGTCCTCAAAATTCAAAGTCCTCAAAATTCAATGAAATTGGAATCATCGCGAAGAGCGCGTCGCAATATTTCCAACAGCGTAAACGACTCGTCAAACGGAGTTACGGATCGAAATATATTCGCGGTCAAAGTTTTTTTCAACCTAGCCCAGTCAGCAGAGATGAGTCAACATCCGTACTGCTGACATCAACATCAGTACAAATGACGTCAACATCCGTACAGTTTACATGGCACACGCAGAAGGAGACATGTGTCATGCTGATGTCAACATGACATCAACATGGTGACGTGGCAGCACGAGAGGCTTCCACGTGTCACTCTTTTTTGGCATTTTTGGGTCAATCCGTGGACCAATGAAAAAGTGCCACATGGTAGACCGTACGGTGATGTTGTAGGCTAACATGGAAAGTGACTATGAATGTGGTTAGTGTGGCCTAATGGTTTCACTTCCATGTGGCCCAGTCATGGGCTGCCATGTGGCAGTGGGAAAATGCCCAATGAGGGCCTGAAAACCAAATTTCAAAAATAAAAAAGGCGGGCCCGCCAAATCTGGCGGAGGTTCCATTCCACATATTGTATATTTTTATAACCATAACCCAAAAGAGGAGGTCCACGGGATCGACCCCGGTACCTCCCCCTATACAAACTCCTTAACAACAAAATCTGCCATCGTTGGGACAATAGACTATATTGTGTAGTCCGCCCCCCTTTTTACTTATAATTTGAGTTTTCCCATGGATGAAAAGGAGGGAGGTGCACGATGGTACGATCGGGCATGAAAACTAAGATGTAGTACAAAGAATTAAGTGTGGGGAGCAGGCATGAAAATTGAGACGAGATTTCTCAAGGGCCTGGGAGTGCCAGAGTCGGATTGAGGCGTGGAGACAATCAATTTTGGGTAATTCGATGCCAGAAATTCAATGGGGCTGTTTGTTTTATGATCTGAGCAAATATTCTAGAGTTTAATTCCATAATGAGGTACACTTATGTATTTTGACAAATTCTTTTGTTGAGTTAATAAAAAGGCCTACCCATTTGAGAGCAGGACCCGAAGACATAGTCCACCAGGGACGAACTCCGTTATAAAGTTTTTGTGTTCTTATTTGCTTAGGTCTCTTCATTATTGAGATTTTCCTTCTTTATGGTGCACTTTAACTTATTCTCATTTAATACAATTATTTATAAGTGATTTCGATGAAAAGATCCCAGATTAGTATTACATTCCCATCCCCCTTATTTATGCACTATCCTCAGTGCATTATATACACATGTACATACAAAAAATTCAAAAGTATTCAAAAAGATGCAGGTACTCTGCCCGCATAGTGTCCTCGTTCTCCCAAGTTGCATCTTTAGGACCGTGACAGGTCTATTGGACCTTTACTAGCTCCATGGCTCGATTTTGGAGTTGTTTGATTTTTCGATCCAATATGAAAACTAGTCGCACTTCAAAATCACCTTTTGGCTCCACCTAAATCACATTCCATTCAATGACATGATTAGCATTAGGTACATACTTTTTATTATTATCAAAGATACATAAAAAAACATTATGAATACACAAGGATGTAGGCGATGCAAGCATATGTGCGACACAACCAATCCTCTCTAGGATTTCAAATGGCCCATAGTAGTATGTATCCAACTTAGAAAAATTTCCCAACTTCAAGGAAATGTGTCTTGCTTTTAATTTCAAGAACACATGGTCACCCACTTTAAAATCTCTTTGGGTTCTGCCTTTATCTACACAACTTTTCTGCATGTCTTGGGCAACTTTTAAATTCTGCCTTGTTTTTACCATTTTCTCTTCCATTTCCCTTAGTAAATGTGGCCCAACCATTGTGTGGTCTGCTGGGTTGTCCCAACTCACTGGTGTGTTTCTCTTTCTACCATAAAGTGCCTCAAATGGGCTCATCTTTAAATATGCTTGATATCCATTGTTGTAAGTAAACTCTACCAAATGTAGGTAGTCTTCCCATTTTGATGGTTTATCCATCACATACATCCCGAGCATATATTCAATCACCCAATTTATTCTCTTTGTTTGTCCATCTTACTCAATGTGATATGTTGTGCTAAAGTTCATATTTGTCCCAAATCCTTTGAATATCCCTTTCCAAAAATTTGATGTGAACTTGGGATCTCTATCAGGCACAATTGTCTTAGGTACACAATGCAACCTAGCAATTTCTCTCACATATATATCAACAATGTTGGCTTCCTTGTGATTCGACTTAGCTGGAATAAAATGGGAAACTTTAGTAAGCTTGTATACCACTACCATAATAGAATCATGTTGCTTGGTTGTTTTGGGCAGCTTAGAATGAAATCCATGGTCACAACTTTCCACTTCCACTTAGGAATGGGTAAAGGTTTTCACAAACTAGCTATGTGTCTGTGCTCAACTTTGACCTTTTGACATTCAAGGCATCTAGCAATAAAATCAGAAACCTCCTTTTTCATGTATGGCCAATAGTATTGCTTTTTGATCACTACAATTATCTTCTGGTAGCCTGGGTTCCCAACATAAGGAACTTTATGCATCTCTAAAACTAACAATTTTTTCAACTCCTAGTCATTTGGCACATAAACTTTGCGCCTATAAAGGAGGATTCCATCCTCTTTTAGCTCATAACCTTCAATTTTTTGTTGCAATTTACCTTGCTGTAAAATTTCCTTTATGTCCACAAAGCGCTAATCTGATTTGACCACCTCTAAAATTCAGTTACTCAAATCCGAGTTGCACATGCTAATGGCTATAGCGTGCATCTCATGCACCCTCTTGTTGAGTGCGTCAGCCACCCTGTTCTCTTTTCCTTTGATATGATTGATATCAAAGTCATATTCACTAAGGAAATCTAATGACTTGCTTTTCCTAGCATTTAAAATTTGTTGTCCAAACAAATATTTCAGATCACTGTGGTTTGTCCTCAACTCAAATATTATTCCCATGATGTAGTTCCTCCACATATTCAAGGCATGCACTATGGCTACCAATTCCAAATCATGAGTAACATATTCTATTTCATGCTCTTTTAATTTCCTTGACTCGTAGCATACTATAAGCCCATTCTGAACAAGGACTCTCTCAAGCCCTTCCTTGCATGCATTCGTGCACACACCGAATTTTTCATTAGGATCAACAATTCTCAAATTAGTGCACTTTTCAACAAAATATTCAAGTGTTGAAAACTCCTTACACAATCCAGAGTCCATTCAAATCGCACACCTTTATTTTGCAAGGATTAAATTGGATATGAAATCTTTGAGAAGCCCTCAACAAATATTCTGTAGTAACCGGCAAGTCCCATTATGGACCTCACCTCTGCAACATTCCTTGGTTTTGGCCATCCTTCAATGGATTTTATCTTCTCCGTGTCTACAAGTATCCCTTCCTCTGAAATGATATGACCCAAGTAATGGATCTTCCTTTGGTAGAATGATGATCACTTGCTCAACTTGGCATACAATTGATGTTCTCTCAATACTTGCAACACCATGCTCAAGTGTTGCTCATGTTCTTCTTCAAACTTTGAGTAAATAAGTATGCCATCCAAAAATACAATGACAAACTTATCTAAGTATTCTCTGAAAATACCATTCACTAAACACATGAAGAAAATTGGTGCATTTGACAATCCAAATGGCACCACGATGAACTCATAATGTCCATACCTCGTTCTGAAAGTAGTATTGCTGATGTATTTTTCTTTTATTCTCACTTGGTGATATCCAGATCTGAGATCAATATTTGAAAATATTTGTGCACACCTTAGTTGGTCAAAGAGGTCATCTGTGCTTGGCAAAGGATACTTGTTCTTTACAGTTACTTTGTTCAACTGCCTAAAGTCAATAAAAAGCCTCAATGTACCATCCTTCTTCTTCACAAACAATACTGGGGCACCCCAAGGTGACACACTTGGGTGTATGTACCCCTTCTTCAAATGATATTCAAGTTGCATCTGCAATTCCTTCAGCTTTGGTGTACTCATCCTATAAGGAGTCTTGGATATAGGGGGTTGCTTCAGGAATCAAATTTATATAGAAATCAATATCTCTTTTCAGTGACAACCCTGATATTTCTTTAAAAACATTTGTGAATTATTTTAATAGTGCACAATCTTCAACATTTGGAACTTTGTCCTTAGGTGCATCCTCCATGTGCGTTGCAAATAATTGATATCCTTTCCTATAAATTTTCTTCAATTGCAACGATGAAACTTCTCTAATAGTTGCAACTCTTGGAATTCCTTGAACTATTCTTAAATTCCCTTCCTCATCCAAGCAAGTAATGCCTTATTGTAGTAGTCTAGAACAACATGATGTTGGTCCAACCAATCCATACCAATGAGGCAATCATAAGAGCCCAAATGTATGATATTCAAATCGTCTTTTTCACTTAGTCCATTCATATCCATTGGACATGCCTTAACCATCTCATTAATTTTCCCTTTTGCTCCTGTAGCTAGTTGTACCATCCAAGGTTTTCCAAGATTTCTTCTTGGAAATTGGAATATTTCCACCATCTTAGGATCTAGATAACTATGAATAGCTCCTGAATCAATTAAAATAACAATGGTTTGGTCATTTATATTACCTTCCACTTCAATCACGTGCAACTAAAAATCAGTTTGTTTGTTATCCAAGGCTGCATAGATCCTTTGTACATTTATGCCCATGTCTTCAACTGTCGTAACTTGTTGTACAATGTGAACATTCCTCGCCTTTTTCACCTCTGTGAGGTAAATATATGTACATGTGGTCTTCCCCACAACCCCAATATTGAATAGGTGGTTGCCTTGGTCTTTTCCCCATTGTCTCAGTCATTCTAGGCTCTTTGGGAGTTGGTTGTCCTTAAGAAGTATTTTTGAAAAATGGTGGCTTAGTCCCTTTCTTCCTCTGTTCCATCTTTCTTTTCTTCTTGTCTTCCCAAGCCTTTTGGAAAGTCATTCTTCCCCTTTGTTGACCATAGAGACATTTAGCCACCTTATGGTTTCCTCCAATGTCTTGGGGTCATCATATTGTATCTTGTCACTGATAAATGATGGCATCCCACTCAGGTACCCATGAATTTTAAGTTGCTCGTCCTTGATGAATGCAACATATTTCAACAGTTCTAAGAATTTTATTTCATACTCATCTATTGGCATACCCCCAAGCTTGAGTTCAAAGAACTCCTTCATATTCTTGTCATAGTATCGCTTGGTTAAGTATTTATTTTTAAAATACCGTTTAAAGTCTCTCCAAGTAACCTTATTCTCATTAATGTGTTTCACTTGCATGAATTGATCCCACCAGATTCATACTTTTCCCTTTAGTTGATAGATGGAAATTCTCCCTTTTACCTACGCATAGTAATTATGCAGTAGGAAGTACTTCCTCATGTTAATGTTTAAGCCATTATTATAGTTCTTTGCATTTCAATAGATAACGATAGCATAATACAAGATCATTGAGAAATACACAATCACAAGAGACACAACATTTATCCTGGGAAACCCTCTAGGGGAAGAAAAACCAACAAAACTTCCTTATTATAGATAGCCAATACAATGCCAAGAGATAAATCAAACTAAAACAAAATATCCTCTCCCAAAGATGCGCCACTCTCTCTCCTTCTTATCTAACTACAATTCTGAAACTTGTCTCTCAAATGAGCAAGTGAGGTGTGTGTCTAAGTGAGGTGCTAGCTTCTTTATTTATACAATTCTGGCACGTGTGAAGTGTCTCTTCACTGGTAGGGCCAACTTCTCCAACTGGGTGGTTATAACCACCTTTATTATATTTCGGGGCCTCTTGATATATTCTGGGGCCGACTTCTTCTTTTGCCTTTTACAATTACATTATGACCAATCCACAAAAGGGGATTTAGTCCTTTTACAATAGCTAACATGATCAATCCACATTGGGGATTGATCCAACGAATAATATATCAAATAATAATAAGAATACACTTTGTAGTTACATTATTTTAACACTCCCCCTTAAAAAGAAGGGTATTCTTCAACAACATCAGGTGAGAGAGAGAGGACATCATCATCAACAACATCAGGTGGGTGAGAGGATAGCATCATCAATATCATCTTGGAACACTAAATGGCATATCTATAAATCATCAGAATTTTTCTTCATCGGCAGCATCGTCATTCTCAAAGGAATGAAATCATCATTTGCATCAATATGTATTAGTATAAAAATGATACATCATCATCATCATAGCACGAGGCTGGCTCATCATAATAATACTAGACTAGCTTTACGTCACAACTGTCAAGCTGGAAGCAAGATCCTTGTTCTGCTTTACGTCACAACCATCAGGTCGGAAGCAAGATACTAGATTGGCTTTATGTCACAGCTATCCAGCCAGAAGCTCAATGATATTCTCATCACATCATCTTGCTTTATGTCACAACCATCAGGTCGAAAGCAAGGTACTCATCCTGCTTTACGTCACAACCATCAGGTTGGAAGCAAGGTACTCATCCTTCTTTACATCACAACCATTAGGTTAGAAGCATGATACTAGACGTGCTTTACGTCACAACTATCCAGCTAGAAGCTCAATGCTAGTCTCATCACATCATCTTGCTTTATGTCACAACCATTAGGTCGGAAGCAAGGTACTCGTCCTGCTTTATGTCACAACCATTAGGTTGGAAGCAAGGTACTCGTCTCACTTTACGTCACAACCATTAGGTTGGAAGCAGGATACTAGACTAGATTTACGTCACAACTATCCAGCCGGAAGCATAGTACTAGTCACGTCACATCATCTTGCTTTACGTCACAACCGTTAGGTCAGAAGCAAGAGATGTATCATCACAACAACTACTCCCCCTTTCGAGGAAGTTCCTTTTGGAGTATACCAAGCTTATCTCGAAAGTGCTCAAACTTTATACGAGATAGAGGCTTGGTCAACACATCATCAACCTGTTTATCCGTGATAATGTACTGGAGATTTAAGGCTCCTCTCTACACCATGTCAAGGATGTAATGATATCAGATCTCTATGTGCTTTGACCTGTCATGGAATACAAGATTCTCTATCATCTTTATGCAGCTCTAGTTTTCACATAGGATCGTGGTTGCTTCCATCTCTAGGTCAAATAGTCCGGTTAGCAACTTTCGAAGCCATATGGCTTCGCAGTTGGCAGAACATGCAACAATGTATTCTGCTTCCGCTGTGCTGAGAGCAATGTTGGATTGCTTCCTACTCTACCATGAGATCATAGCTGATCCCAAACTGAAACACCATCCTGAAGTTCTCTTCCTGTCAGAAACACTTCCTGCCCAATCTACATCAGTATATCCACTTAGTGTGAAATCATGATCTCCATCATAGCTGAGACCACAATCTATTGTACCCTTAAGGTACCTCATCACATGTTTTGTAGCCACTAGGTGAACATGTATGGGTTCTACCAGAAACTAACTCAAGGTGTTCATAGAAAAATAAATGTCTGGTCTGGTGTTCATCAGGTACATCAACGATCCAATAATCTCTCTGTACAATGTGGCATCAATCAATTCTAATGAAGTATAGACCAACAGCTTCAGCTTCGCTTCCATGGGTGTATCCATGGAATTGCACTCCAACATGTCGAATCTCTTCAGGATTTTGACCGTATACTTCCCTTGGTTAAGGAAGATCCTCTCAGGACTCTGCCATACCTCAAGACCTAAGAAATAATGCATAAGGCCAAGGTCTTTCATTTCAAATTCTGAGGCAAGTCTCTTCTTACATTCAGTGATGATCTTTTCTTCTCCAGTTAAGAATAAGTCATCCACATATAACAGTAATATTACTAGCTCATCGTTCATGACTTTGAAGTAGAGGTTAGAGTCCGCTTTAATCTTGGTAAAGCCTAATCTCGTCAAGAAACTGTCTATATGGCCATACCAAGCTCTAGGAGCTTGCTTCAATCTGCATAAGGATTTCTTCAATCTGCAGACATGAGACTTCCTATGTTCAACTTCAAATCCTTGAGGTTTCTCTATATACACTTCCTCTTCGATGACACCATTTAGGAAATATATCTTTACGTCCATTTGGTGCAACTTCCACTTCATCTTAGCTGCAAGAGCTATGATGGTTTTGATCGAAGTGTATCTGGCTACAAGAGCGAATGTCTCTTCATAGTCAATGCCTTCCTTTTGAGAAAATCCACGAGGGACAAATATTGCTTTATACTTCTCAATACTTCCATCAAAATCATGTTTTATTTTGAAGAGCCATTTCGAGGATACCACATATTTACTCTTTGGTCTGGGAACTATTTCCCATACATAATTATTTATTATGGATTGGTATTCCTCTGTCAAGGCATCTACCCATTATTTCCTCTGAATGGATTCTTCAAAGCAGGTAGGCTCCTCCTCTAGAACATCACACATCAAAGCCGTATAACTGGAGAATGACTTTGGTCTTTTCACCTATCTCGTAGTCTCTTCAGGAACGCCATACTTCTCTCCATCTTGAATAATCTCTCTAGCCCAAGATGGCTTCCTTTTATGGAGGATCGTCATCTAAGGAGGTTCTTGACCTTCTTATATATCATGGTCTTCTAGAATTTCCTCATCAGGGGAAGTCATGACTTCCCTCATTGGTTCTGCGGCTCTGGGAACCTCCCTCACTACAGTTCTAGGGATTACAGGTTCCTCTTCATATACTTCTTCAAGATGGCATCTTCTTGATTTCTTGAGCACTGTATCTTCATCAAAGGTCACATCCCTGCTGATCTCAATGTGATGGTGACCTGGTATATAGATTCTGAAGGCCTTGAAGACCTCACAGTATCCCACAAATATTCCCTTCTTTCCTGAAGGTTCCAACTTGTTTCTCTTCTCTTTCGGTATATGAATAAATACTGGGCAACCAAATATTTTGGGATGACTTACCTCTAGATTATTTCCGGTGAACATATCTTCCAGGGTCTTGAGCCCAAGTGCACTATGGGATAATCGGTTCTGCACATATACAACTACCATTGTTGCATCTTCCCATAATCACATAGGAAGATCTTGATCATGGATCATAGTCTTCACAACTTCCATTATTGTTCTGTTCTTTCGTTCATATACACCATTTTGTTGGGGATTATAGGTAGTAGTGAGTTCCCTCTTGATCCCAAAATATTTGCATAAGTTCACAAACTCTTTTGAGGTACATCTCCTCCATTATCTGACCTGAGTATCTTAATCTTTCTTTCATAAAGATTCTCTATCAAGGCTTTGAATTCCTTGAACTTGCTGAACACTTCATCTTTAGATTTCAAAAAATATATCCAGGTCTTACGAGAATAATCATCAATAAATGATACATAATATACATACCCACTAATGGAGGGTGATGGCATTGGGCCACATACATTTGAATGAATGAGATATAGGACTCCTTTTTCTTTGCTATCTCTCTTCGAAAACGGGTTCTTGATGTTCTGCCCTTGCGCACATCCATTACATACGCCTTCATGGTCACCTTTGAGTTTTGGTAAACCTGTGATTGCTTTGCATATGTATGGTAGCTCCTTGTAGTTGATGTGAGATAATATTCTATGCCAAAGTTCACATGAGTTTTCAATGGCATGGGTCATGGTAGCCTGTGAGTGACCCTTTAGTTTATACAAGCCATTTTCTTCACTTCCAATGATGATTGCTTCATTTAGGGTTTATCCTTTAGCCCACATAAGAACTTCTCCATCTATAAAGACAACTCTGAAGCCTTTATTTTCTAAGGCTGAAATGGAGAGTAGGTTCTTGGTCAAACCTGGTACATATAGTACATCCTTCATCTTCAATGAATTCCCTAAATTCAATTTGTGGTTTGATTCTCCCACTCCCTTGATGGAATATTGATAATCATCTCCAAGTGTCACTTTCTGAGAAAACTTCTTTTTTGAGATACAAGAGAGAATGTTTCTTTGTCCCATCATGTGCTTGGATACATCACTATCAATGAGCCAAGTGTCCTCTCCAGGTGTTACAGATCCCGAGAGGGACGAGATTAAGACATGGTCTTTGATTTTCTCTCTTATCATCTTTGCGGGTGGCTCTTCATCTTTGACTACATGGGCATGGTGCCTCTTATGTTTTCTCTTGTATTCTTCTCATCTGGCTGGACAAAACTTCACAATATGTCCCATCTTGTCACAATGATAGCATTGTATAAATGAGTAGTCTCTTTCCTTTAGTTGTTCCTTCTTCTGAAATCTCCTTGGATGAGATTATTTATGATTGAATTTTTTTGACTGTTTAGGCTCTTTATGAGTCTCCTTTTGGAAGTAGGGTTTCTTCCTTCCTCCTTTGGTGTGAGTAGCTAGGGCTTGATCATCATCTCTTGCTAGTAACGCTTCACGATTCACTACTCTTGTTTCTTTTGGATGCACTCTTCCCATAGACCATCAAACAATAGTTTCTCCGTTCTGGCACAAATCGTTTGGATGAATGCATCCCAAGGTCTTGTGAGGCCATTTAGGGATGTCATCACAAGTTCGTATTCATCTATAGTATCTTCTATTGCTTCTAGTTTTTCTTTGAATTGAGATATTCTGGAGAAATATTCCTGAATAGATTCTCCTTTTTGCATCCTTGTATTCTTCAATTGAGTTCTTAGATTCATCTTCCAGTTTATGTTATTTCCTTCATATAGTATGGTCAATGCATCAAAAATTTCTTTCAGAGTCTTCTTAGATGACACATAAGGAATCAGGTGGTCTTTGATTTAATCTGCAATGATTCTTTTGGCCCTGATTGTGTCCTTTTGATGCTATGCCTTTTCTGCAGCATCAGCGGGTTCCGACACTTCTTCTTTGATGAATATTGCTAAGTCATTCTCTTCAAGAATGAGGCCAATCCTATATTTCTAGGCACAAAAGTTTTCCACTCCTTCTAGCTTGTCAACAAGTTTAATTCTTGCAGACATCTTTTACCTGGAGCTAGGAAAATGACCAAAATATAAAAGTGCTCAAAATCAAAATTTGAACTTACTAGGAGGCTAAGGTGAGTAGCCTGGTGTGTTTGGATATGAGAAAATCCAACTTTTTCTCCTCCAAACTTGATCTGTGGATTTCTGGACTGGTGCTTCTAGTTTTCTGGTACCTCTGGTACTTCTGGTACACTGGTTTTCTGGTAATCCTAGTACTTTGTGAAACTAGGGTTTCACTTTTCGAGAGATCTAGCCACTGAAAAGGTGTGCTGAAGGTGAAAAAATGATCCTTGGGGAAGGGCACACTTTTCTAAATGGTTTTAGGGCTGAAATCCCTCACCAACAAAAATCCCTAATTTGCATGTACGACAACAGTGACGTTATTCACTCTTGTGAAAGATTCTCTCTTCAACTTGGCTCTTATACCATGTTAATGTTTAAGCCATTATTATAGTTCTTTGCATTTCAATAGATAACAATAACATAATACAAGATCACTGAGAAATACACAATCACATGAGACACAACATTTATCCTAGGAAACCCTTTAGGGGAAGAAAACCCAGCAAAAATTCCTTATTATAGATAGTCAATACAATGCCAAGAGATAACTCAAACTAAAACATAAGATCCTCTCCCAAAGATGCGCCACTCTCTCTCCTTCTTCTCTAACTACAATTCCAAAACTTGTCTCTCAAATGAGAAAGTGATGTGTGTGTCTAAGTGAGGCGCTAGCCTCTTTATTTATACAAGACTGGCATGTGTGAAGTGTCTCTTCACTGGCAGGGCCGACTTCTCCAACTGGGTGGTTATAACCACCTTTATTATATTTCGAGGCCTCTTGATATATTCTGGGGCCGACTTCTTCTTTTTCCTTTTACATTTACATTATGACCAATCTGCAAAATGGGATTTGGTCCTTTTACAATAGCCGACATGATCAATCCACAATGGGGATTGATCCAATGAATAATATATCAAATAACAATAAGAATACACTTTGCAGTTACATCATTTTAACACCTCATGCCCAACAACTAGGTCTCCACTTCTTCATCCTTCTTTAGCTCACCATAAAAGGTAGGAGGCTTGATTGTATTCATTTCTCCCTGTAGGTCATCCAACCCAGTCCTTCTCTCATGCTTTCTGATATGAGATGAACCTGAGCTACCACACACTTTCATAAATGAATGATTTGGTGAGTGGTGATGATAACCATCAACACTTCTTGTTTTTCTTCTCTCATCATGAGACCGACGACTTCTGGACTTGCTTGAATCCGTCTCTTTATCCATTTTATTTTCTATTATGTCCAAGATTTTCATCAACTTGATATTGAAGCCATATTTTTGCTTCTTGGCTTTCATAAGCCTAACATTATCAACTTTATAGCCTTGGTCATCTTTTTACTGTCCCTTTATGGTTTCTACCAAGTTTCTGTGCTCCTCCTTGCCTTCTCTATGCTCATTGGATTATGTTCTATCAATACCCATACTGATATACAAACCCTCAAATTCATCATCATGGTTGTAAATTCTTTGTGCATCTTCCATGATTTTGACTCTTTTCATTGATTCTGTCTAATACTTGTTAATTATGCAAAATGTGCAGGCAATAATAGTTTCTAGATGAATTCATGGGATAATTTCATGAAAACTCTACACGATTTTGTTAGAATCCTTTCTTTTAATTTCTTGGATGATTATAACATCCCAATTCAATTTTTTTGGGTGAATAATTAGACTCTGTTGTCCAAAAATTTCCCATCGACTACTCCCTTGTGCAATTCTGAGTCTTGCGTAGTAAATTACGGTCATTTGGAATTCAACCAAATACCCTTTTACTTTGTCTTCCTTCTTTCTAAATACCGTGCACGCACTGGTATTCAACACATACCAATGCCCAATGTCAATATTTAACATATACACCGCTTATCAATATTACACATGCACCACCAAGTTTGCTCTGTGCAGCCACAAATTTTTAGTGCGCACACCGATGCAACATTTTTTTTTGCGCATTTCTAGTGTTGCACCCCGCAATGTCAAAATTTCGTGCACACACTTGCGCATTCCTATTTTATACGCACCATGACCGCACTGTAATTCCAAATTCAACCACTTACCAGTCCCAAGTTCTTACCTTAAGTAGATACTTGGCCTATGCAGGCTTAGTGTTGAAACTGGAGCTCTGATACCGTTCTGTAAAGTACCTAACCTCCTAGTTGGGACACATTACCCCATTTTAATGTCTCCACTATTGTAAACTTCCTAAATAAAGTTTTTATACCAACCTGTAACGTTCCCTGTTACCAACACTAACAAAAATTCTCTGATACCACTTTGTAACATCCCCAACTTACTATTGAGAAATGCCACTCCAAAAATATAGTGCACGTATTCTACACTATAACATTAATCTGTGCATAATCATGTGAGGTAACGTGCATGATCCCAAGATGGATTGTGCCATACAAGTTTTCTTCTTCAGACATTAGATATAATAGAGGAATTAACACATAATACAATTGCGCACACAATCATTTAGAACACACAAGTATATTGTGCGTGTAACCACTATGAACACATGATTACTACTATGCATGCAACCACTTTGGTGCCGCGCATAGATTCAATTATCTTTGTGTGCATGGATCTGCTTCCCCGTGTGCACATCGATTCCAACCTCTTGCGTGCACATATTATTTCCTTGCATGCACGACAATTCTAGCCTTGCCTCATAACTCATGACCATTATTACAAAGTTAACTAACATGAATACTTAATAACTGTCATACTCTGCATGTGCGACAATAATTACTGGATACAACAACATGCTTACATGTACAAAGAACATCATACTGAATAACAAAAATTAATTATATGCAATGTCATACAGGAACTAAACCCATATCAAACATAGATAATTAAGCACAAGGTAAATTAGACAAGAACATAAAGGACACTTATATTTTTATAAAGAGTCACCAACTACGCACGGAGCTCAAACACTCCTCCCAACCATATACTATGTTCCTCATATACTTTCAAAAATAGGTCACCCCCAAGTTGGGGCTTAAACTCCACCAGGGAAAAAATGATTCATAATGCTAGGATAAGGTCTGATAATCAACAAAATTGCTCATTCCAAGGTGCTCAACTATTGCAACTAGCCTACAATATCTCATGACCCACATGCCTATCCCACCCTTGGAAGTGTGCCCCTTCTCTGCTCAATAGTTCCTCGACTGCCCCACTAATTCCCTTCTAGGGCTTCATAAATAGGTTGGATAGGAAGTCTCAGAGCTCTGTAACTAATGCCCAATGCACCAGGAAACAATTCATACCAATTATCTCACCTAGAGAGAATACTCATGGGCCTGACAACCCTCCTCTTCAACAATGAATATCTCACCTTGAGATAATTCCCACGAGCTTGACAACCCGCCTATTCGACAACAAGATCTCTAATTACTAGATGGAAAAATCCTTTCCGGGATTTTCTCTGCACATAAGGTAATGGTCGTTTTTTGTTCATATGGTCTGAACCCTCAGGAAAAAATCAGTGAATCCTCCCCAAAATACACTAAGGTTCAACCATATATTTTCATTGTCATAACTGGACACTTGCAGTCACATTAAGATTAGATTTAACCACTTGGTGACTCCTTCCCATCCCTCAAGAACTTAGGATAAATAAATATCCATAAATTATACTTTTCGGAAATATAAATGAAATATTCCCTTGGACTTAAGCCCCCCTTTTACCTTTTCGATGGAGTTTATCCCCTCGTCTCTTTTCGTCTGATTGGTCTACGGGTGATGATGTGATTTTATTAATAATTTGAGTGTGATTACATTTTACAAGGATAGGCGCACCGACCTTTTTGCATCCCATCTCACCTTCCCATTAACCACACAGGATATCTGACCTCAACTACATATACATACACACATACTCTCACACACAACTTGGTACAATGTGCACTTCAAGGTAATCCTCACACACTTACTCAGGTGCACACAACACTATGGAATGTGCACACCCTTCCCTTCATGTGCAATCCTCGTGCACTTACTCAGGTGCGTGCAAAAATGAACCAACACTTGGTGCCAACAAATCACCAGCCTAAATGTACATTTACAATTTCAATTAAAATTGGGGTTTGGATTAGGGGCATTATATATTGCCTCATTACTTTGATATTTTGGGTATCAAACTTGCATTTTCTCCCAGGTTTACCCATTATTCGATTTGTTAGTTTGGTATTTGGTTGAGTGTATGTTTGTGCGTAACTAAATGAAGATATTAACTTCTTTCTTTGGCAAAAAGGTTTTATCTCGACAATAACAAGATTTTAGGGAGTTCAGAAAAGTAAGCATCATTACACATGTGCATGATGTTACTGAATAAGGTATGTTGTAATCATGTTTTATGGTGTTTTAATCTAGTCATTGTTTTAATTACTGATTATCACTAGTATGAATGCAGGCACGATGTCCCCAAGAAAATTTCCTGCACAAAGAACCTCAAATAAGTTGAGGACTCAATTCATTGGCCGTGGAGAAGGTTCAAGGGTTGAGCCATAATAGGTGGAAGGATCTTAGACCCCCAAAATCACCAAACCACTGATTGTCCTACCCCTAAATAAGGTTTTGAACATCATACCTCTGTACCAAGACACTGAGCCCTGCACAATGAGTGGGACTTATACCCATGTTCAAATCCCTTCTTGGAATGATCTGTTCTGGAAATTGGATAAAGGGGAGTGTCTGGAATCCACTCCACATAACGACCTTCAACTCTGAGAGGTGGATGACATGGTTTTCCCTCAATTAAGATATCAATGCTTCAATGAGTTGTTTCCAGAGCGCCAGTCTTACCCTGTGTAGAGTTGATGGAGTGGGTTATTAATCACACCAGGGCCCAACAATGCAAAATTGTCAATGAGAAAGGGGAGTGCATAGGGTCATTCTTTCCCCAATATATGTCTTACTGCTACAAGCTTCAAGAATGAGACAAGTCCCTCACCAAATATTTTGTAATTTATTTCTATGAGAAATATGATACCAACAAGATATTGAGCAGTTGGTGGAAGGAGGATAGGAAATTTTCTAAGATATCAAGTGGAAGATATTCCATCTTTAATTTGAGGGAGCCCTACATGTGTGTGATGATCCTGTTATGTAGGTTATATGGCGAGAGGGACTGCTACCAATTCTTTGAAGCATGGTTTCCTTTGGCATATCATGTAGTGATGCGGGGCAAGAATTTTAATCAAGGAGGGGTTATCTCCAATTAAGCAACTCAGTCTGAAGATCATTCAAGTGTAATATCCAAAACCAGGTAGTCCTTCTCATATTTCATATGGTTTCTTTTCTTTTGGATGTATTATGTGTCAGACTGTCATTAACCTAGAAAACCTCTGAACCATTGGTCCATCTATACTTCAATATGTTGTGGGAAAACATATATAAAAAATTATGTTCCCAAATCTGTGACTTTATCATTCCAAGGATATACTTCTTGTATTTAGGCACAAGTGCCCTAGATTACCAAATCAAGCTAAGAATATTTTAGCTTGTATAGGAAACTAGTATTATGAAGAAAGGTATACATATTTAATAATCTATGCTGCCATGAGCCCACCACATTTGATACCTATGTATGTGCCTGATAGATTGGTGGTTGGAGATATATGCTATCAAATGGTCATGCAGGGTTTCAATGCCACTCTTGGAAAGGGTAAGGAGAGACTATTCATTCCTTACAATTTCCAAATAGGGAATTATGTAGTGAAATATGATAAGCATGTAAAGCATGAAGGTTAGGTACATATATAATATATATTTATGACACGCAAGTACATAAAGCATGACCCCAAGGGATTGGTATAAAAACATGTAGGACATGTGTCCCTAACTTAGCCATATTCCCATGAAAAATGTGAATAGGATTTGTTCACTGAAACTTCCTAAGACTGGAAAGAAGTGCATAAGAGAAGGTCCAACCCATGAGCAACCATTTTTGCTTTTCTGCATATAGAAGAACATATTAGAATAGTAAAAGTTGGAGCATCCTCTAGTCAAGAACTTGGTGCAACAAAATCAGGAGGAGAAGAAGATCCCAGGAAAGAAAAGGAAATGTAGGATATACTAGACGAACAAGACAGGATATTAAAAGACAAAGTTGAAGAGAGGAGGATTTAGGAAGAAAAAAGGAAGAAAAAAGAAGAAAAATAAGAAGCAAATCAAGAAGTACTCACTGAAAGAAGGAAGAAAGATGAGAAGCATCAAAGAGAACATGAATTTAAAGAGAAGAGAAAAAGAAAAAAGGAGGAACAAACCTGACATCATGAAGTTGAGGAGAAGAAAAAGAAAGAACATTGTTGGGCCGATGAGTTGAGGAAAATCGAGGATGAAGAAGCGAGGCGAGATAAAAAGGATGAATTGGATCAGTTGCAAAGAGAGACAACATAAGAAAAACATAAGAATAGTGAGGAATAGAGGACACCGATTACTGTGAAAAATCTAGGTGAAATCATTGACTTAATAGGGGAGGAAGATAAAAAGGAAGATTTTGTTTTCCCCGTTGTTATCGCACAATCTATACTTGCCCAAAGCCTAAAGGCAAGTAGGCCTAGCTTGACGTAACACGAAGGTAGTCCTATACATTCACCCCAATAAGATACCTCTTTCTATTTAGGAGGAGAAGAAACTCACTCCAAGGGAGACATCCCAAGACCTAGTTGGTTGACGAAGGGTAAAAAGACCAGATAAAAACCTACCCCTCTCTCTAGGTCACTCAAGGAAATAAATCACTTGGTAAGGTTTAAATGGGCAAAGGAAAAAGAAATGAGTGGTACTTTCCATTTACCAATGAAACAACAAACGTTAGCAGCAAGCAATGATACTAATGTTTCAAATCAGTGACTTCAAGATATAAATATGCTACTGAAACACTAAAAGATGAAATGTATAGCAACAACAAATACGTCTAGAGATTGTAAGCTATGATGAAAAAAATGATATAAAGACTTTGCAAGTTTGATAGTAGTTTGTCACTCATAATTTCAAGATTTAAAACAAGTCAATAAGTGACTTGAATAGGCTGTCAAAATACTTGCAACAACAGTAAAATAATACTTATGACAAAAACAAAACCACTTCAGAAAAGTATTTGAATTAGGCAATTGAACAAACACTTTAGCATATAATGATAGTAGTTTTCCTAATAAAAGTGTTGGGTGGTTTTATGGACAGTTTGAGGGCTGTTAAGGGGCTGGAATGATGGTTGTAACATTAGTTACAACAACAAAAACAACCTTAAGCAACTTCAGAAAATTTCACCTAGGACAATATCAAAAGGAAGAGTAGAGCCTTGGGATGATAGCACCTAGGCAAATGCAAATTTCTGGGTTAGTTTTAGGCGTTAGTATGTTGATTAAGGATGCTAAATAAAGTTTGTAACAACAATTATAGAAGCATAAATATGGCTATTAGTGTTAGTGAGAGTTTCAAGAAAATGTTTTGAAATTTTATTTGGTCTCATTCATCCACAAGAGTGTAGAAATCAGTGCCTTTTAGGGGCTTATGGAGTCAATAATAGTAACAATATCACTTGGGAAATAAAATAATGATAATTTTTAGCTAAGGGAAGAAATAAATGCAAGAGGTGTTGGCACTTCAAGGCCTCAAACATTTAACCCTTTAAGGGAGGTTTTTCTAGAGAGTAGGCACTTCTAGGCCCTAATGTACCTTCCTTCCTTAGCGTTTTTGAAAGACAATTTAATTGGTGATTAGAATGAGATTAATAGAGAGCTAACACTTTAGGGATCTAATAATTACTCCCATTAAAAATGTATAATTGGCAATATAAAGCTAGTAGAAGAGTTATAGGGAGAAAGAAGCATTTGTTGTTTCTCCCCTAGGGTTTAAACAAGCAATTTCATAATCTTAGACACGAAACAAGTAAATTTTACCACAAACATCCATAACATGAATAAAGATGCAGATTTTCCACTTACTTCACCAAGAATAATAAAGTCAAACCCTAGTTGAAGACCATTCCACTATGGAAAATGAAAAATACACCACCACAAAGCTTTCCCAAGAGGTGTACACTAGTTATTTCAGCCAATAACCCTTAAAGAGGGCGAAAATTTTAGACCACCACTTGTGTGTGATGAGATATGGTCAAAATGAATGTCACTTTATGTCTATTTATACCAAAATTACGACCTTTAATTATTTTAGATCAAAATATCATGGCATACCTGGCCAGTTTACTAAAAAAATACATTTTTACCAAAATAAATTCAATTTGCATCTAAATAGGCCTCCAAAGGTGACGTCATGCCCTCCTAAGGTGACATTGGACCTCAAGTGTGGGACACTTGGGAAAGGAGATGAATCGTTGGGCCTACAAAGGCCTAAATTTTCCCACACATGACAATAGCCTCATGAATGCCTCCAAGGTGACAACCCCAACCGACAGGTGACATCTAGGGCTGCAGAGGTGACATCCAAGGCCTGCCAAGGTCAACGTTTAGGTGGGAGGAGCATGAGACCTTAGGTCTAGGGCTTCCATAATGCCTCTAAAGGGAACACCATTCCTTCATCTGGTGCAAGCCTTCAATATCTTCTTACCCATGGCTGGGGTTTCAACATCCATATGTGGGCTTTGAGCCCCCATGAAGGTCTGAGATAATCATTCCCTCATGTGTACCTGTCCACCAAGAAAGGTCCTGCAGAAACAATAAGTACGCCCTCCAGGGGTTCATAAGTCATAAGGATCATAGCATGTAAATCACATCTAATAATTAAATTACCCGAACATGTGCATCAAACCCCCCTTAACCCCAAACAAATGCTCAAATAATTTATGTAATTTGACAAGTTAGGTTTGGAGAGGGTCTCAAGGTGTCCTCTTGCGATAACCTCTCTTAAGTTTGGTGTGTTTCCTAGGTGGATTCTAGTCCAAGTCATGTGATTGTATGAGGTGGCATGGGTAAATATTTGGGCATGGGGTGGATGTGATAACATGGAAATGTAGAATCTTACCTGTGGGTTCCTTTGTGGAGGGCGAGTTGCACCTTGTCATGGATGCAATTGTTTCCTAGCCCATTCATTTCCATTTATTCTTAGCTTTATTTCTTTTGATCTTTTTCTCTTGTGCTACAACAAAATAGTTGAGGACCACTATCCTGGCTTGATGACCAATGGTGACAACTTTATCCACAAACATTTCATAGAAATGATAAGGTTGGCTCGGGATGAGACCCCCTTTCTCTTAGCTATGCCACCAAGAGCCACTACCCTAGTTTGGTGACCAGATAGGTGGTAATTTCATATTGCTACATGCCCATGGTCATAATAGGTTGTCTCATGATGAGACCTACTATCCATCAACTAGTACCTTGAGTGTTATGTTATCTTGTGGGTCCCCTTCTCTTATTGATAATATTTTCACTACTTTCTTGGGGATCCTTAGGCGAAGCATCTCAAAGGTTTCAAAATTGGATTTTAACTCTTGCCCGCTATTTTTACCCTCTAAGCCTTTAGCCCCTTCTTCCCACAAGTTAAGGTACAACCCTTCTTAGTGTAGCCAATCCCAATGCCCAAACAAGGATAGGGGAGATGGAAGGAATAAAGATGGAAAGTGGTAAGTATGGAGGGAATAAACAATAACTTTTCACAGATCCACCCAGTAGCAACCCATCCTAAAGGGAAATCAACTTACTAGGGCACCGTGTGATCCATATTTTATGAGAAGAATGAAATAAATACATATTATTAAAAGATGCTCAACACAGAATAACAGAGATACAGTAAAACTGGTTTTCTATTCAATAAGGAAATACACTGAAACTATAAAATGCAGCAGAAAACAAGCTTGCTTGAATGGTGGTGGCTTATCTCTGAGAAGATATGTGATGGTTGTGCTCCTTCGCAAGAAGATGGTTACAATGAGGCTTTGAAGGCCTTTTTTACAATAAACAGGAATGAAAAAAACCCTAGACATCCAAAAACCTAACCCTGGGAGATGAAGTGCCAAAAGTCATGTGGGCCTCGTTTGGGTAAGTTAGTACATCAACTTCCCAGGGTCGTAACTTTTGCATACAATCTTCGTTTTAAGCGCATGATAGCCCATTGAAAAGGTATAACCGAGAAGAAAATTTGTCAACTGGACCAAGTTAATGCCTAGAATAAAGACATGGGCCTCAAATCCCCAAAAAACGTCGTTTAGGGCCTCAAAACGGCCCCAGAAGTTTGGAACCTGGAAAACTGCTAAAAAATTGTCAAGGTGGAAGATTGTTTTTCAAGCCAGTAGAATAGGTGGGTGGCCACCGATATCCACCTGGATCAATCCTCCCTCCTTAGGAAGAAATGGTCTCCATTGCGTTGAGTTCCCCCATCGGATGAGGAAATTTTTGCTGAATTTGGCCCTGGGTGAGCCACTTGCCTTAGTGCAGGAGATGCCCTGCTTTGATGACTTGATAAAGATGGATCCTTTGTAGTCGAGTTCCCTTGATATGTGTGTCCACAATCTGATCATTGGATGCATGTTTCATGTAGTGAGGGCTGAGCTTTGTTGGTGTCAACTGCTTTGCTATCTTTGAGGTGTCAAATAATGGTGGGAAATATGGTCAAAGGAGAGCCACGTTGAAGACTGAATGAAGACCAAGGAAGGGGGGAATGTTGAGCTCAAAAGAATTGTCACCCACATCCTTGGCAATGGTTTATGACCCATAATAAAGTGGGTAAATATTCCGATGGGGCCCTGTAAGGCGTTCTTTCTGCAAATGCAACCAAACTTTGTCTCCTACCTGAAAATTATGTGGCACCTGCTGTTGATCATGGCATTGCTTGTACTTGGCATTAGACTTATGTAGAATATCCTGAACCTATTGGCATATGTGTTGGATCTACTCAATGAATCGGGTGGCTTTGTCGGCTTCTGGTGGAGTAGGGGACGAATCTGTCGAGGTGGTTGCCAGGGGTAGTGAAACATCTATGGGGCCCAATGGTTGGAATCCCAACCCCACTTGAATGGGGCTGTGGCCAATTGAGCTATGAAAGGCTCGATTGTAGCTATGTTGGACATAGGGAAGACTCTCATCCCATGTGTGTGGGTGTTTTGAATTGTATATGTGCAGGATATGTATGACCATCTGATTGATGACCTCAGTTTGACCATTTGGTGAGATTGGTATCTAGCAGTGACCAGGGGATCCCATTTTTGGAATCCTAAAATGTACTCATAATTGTTCAAAGAAGAGCTTGGTAGTGGATTCTGTTGTGATGTTCTTCTTGTAGGCAACTAGAATCGCCATCTTGGAAAAGCAATCAACAACCACAAAAACATAGTCATTTCCCCTCTTGGTGGATGGGAGGCTCGACATGTAGTCCATTGAGATGGATTCCCATGGACTGTTAGGAGTAGGCAGAGGGGTGTACAGACCATGTTTCTTAGTGGTCGGTTTGGAAATAATGCAGGCGATGCAATACTTGATATACTTTCCGACATCCAGTTGAAGTTTCGGCCAGTAGAAATGTTTCGTCAACACTGCCACTGTCTTTTTGACACCAAAGTGTCCTACCACCTGACTGTAGTAAGGTTTCCAAATCACCTTCGTGCACTCGCTTGATGGAATGCAGAGATGGCCCAGATGACATAAAAACCCATCCTGAAGATGGAAATTAGTGACCACTGAGTTGGCTCCCAACATTTGGTAGGTGGTGGAGAAGTCAGGGTCTGTCTCGTAGAGGTGGGGCCATATGGAGGTCTTGTGGCCGCAAGAGTCTAGCACCACGGTGAGTTCTGCAACTGGAGGTCAGCTGAGGTAGTTAGAAACTTGGTTGGTACTTCCTATTTTATACTTGATGTTGAGGTGGAACTACTGTAAGTATGTTGACCACTTCTAATGACAATCATTCTACAATTTGCCTTGGGTCTGCATGAATTGTAGTGGCTTGTGATTAGTGTGTATGACTGTCTCCTTCGCAAGAATGTAATGTCTCCACTGGTGGTAGGATTGCACATTGGAGTACATTTCTTTGTCATAAGTAGGGTACTTACAGACAACATCTGATAGTGTCTCACTATAAAATTCCAGGGGGTGGTCGTGTTGAGTGAGAACAACGCCCACCACATAGTCCGAAGCATTTGTATCAATATCAAAGGGATGCTGCAGGTTTGGTAATGAAAGTACTAGCGATGAGCACAAACGATTATTCAAGTCATTGAAGGCTTGTTGTTGGGACATTCCCCACACAAATTTTTCCTTACCTCCATCCCTGGTTACTTGGTTGAGGGCCCATGCGATATGAGAGAATCCCAACACGAACCTGCGATAGAAATTGGTGAGGCCCAAGAAGCTCTGAAGTTCAATGAGTGTGGTTGGGGATTTCTAGTCATGGATGTCCTATATCTTGTCTAGATCCACATGCACACCATGTTGATCAATGTTGTAGCCTAAGTAATGGACCATGTCCATGCCGAAGGATCATTTTTCCAAGTTTGCATATAGTTTGTGCTGCTGCAGAGTGTGCAAAACCTGCTGAATATGATGCAAGTGTTCCACCCAAGTGCTATTGTAGATGAGGATTTCATCCAGATACACCACTACAAAATTATTGGTGAAAGGTCGTAGTATATTGTCCATCATCCTCATAAACATTGTTGGAGCATTTGTTAAACCAAAGGGCATGACCAACCATTGAAAAAGACCTTCTTTTAACTTGAAGGTAGTCTTCCATACATTTGTCTGTTCTATTGGGACCTGGTGGTAGCCAGACTTTAGATCGATCTTACTGAAGTATTTCCCCCCCGTGAGCTGATCAAGGAGGTCGTCAATTTAGGGAATTGGGTATTGGTTTCAGACTGTGATTTTATTTAGGGACCGATAATCAATTCAGAGTCGCCAGGTCCCATCTTTCTTCTACACTAGCACAATTGGGCTACTACAAGGTGATGAGTTGGGATGGATGTGCCCCTTGTGGAGTAGTTCTTGGATCTACCTCTTGATCTCCTCGTTTTATAATAGAGAGTGGCGGTAGACTGGCCCATTGGGTAGCGGTGCGCCTGGGGTCAGATTGATGGGATGCTTGACTTGGAAGTGCAAAGGTACCCCGGTAGGAGAGGAGAAGATATCTGAGTATTCTTCCACGACCTTATCCACTTTTTTCTTTTGTGTGGAGAGATCGACCGCGAAGGCCCTAGATGTGGCTACGATATTTTTCTCACTCTGAGAGAGAATCATGAAGAAGAAAAAATTCCCAGTCTGAGAGATGACCTTCCTGCATTGTTTGGCATAGATCAAGGAAATGACACTAGGAGGGACTGCCTCGGGTATCCTATACAATTTCCTGTTCAAAGTAATAATAAAAATACAAGGCCTAGACCCATATACAACATGATGTTACCATAAATAAGGTTGGCCCAAAAGAAGATTACAAACTTCGAGAGGATAAACATCACACAATACCTCGTCTTTGAAGGGCTTGATGTCGTATGACAGTTAACACTGTTGGCTGACGCGGATATCGCTTCCTTGGTGGAGCCATCCAATGGTGTAGGGTTGTGGGTGTAGCATTGTTGGTAGGGATAGAGGCTTGACAACCTTTGCTGAGATGAGGTTCTTCTGGATACTGCTATCAATGATGAAGTGCAACGGGGTGCCTTTTACCGACATTTGTGAATGGAAGAGGCACTCTCCTTCTTCTGGCTCGTATGGTTCACTAGGATAGAGCTTGGTGGTAGCAACGGTGGCACTAGGTTCTACATCAATGATTCATCTTCCCCTTTCTAGTTCTGAATTAGATTTAGAACCCGCATCTGATTCAGAGGCTTTCACTTCGGCCATGAACGACTGCTTTGAGCGACAGTAAAAAATGTTATGCCAAGGGATCTTATGGAAGTCGCACCACTTCTCGAGATTTTTTTTTGTCTTTCTGGTGTCCTTATTTGCTTGCAGCTTGGAATGGTTTCCCTAATACTATCCATATTTGTTCCTTCCTTTGTTCTATGGGTTGGGGATGCCGTTTCTAGGATTTTTCCGTGCGGGGTTCCCAGGCCCAAATTGCTGTGTCTTTTGTTTGAGCTTCTGGTCGATTTTGACGACATATCGATAAGCCGCACCCAAGGACGAGATGTACAGAAGTTCCATTTAGGTCTATATGTATATATGTAGAGCACCATAATACTTGAACACTAGATGTCGCTCTGAATATTTGATACCCATCTTGGTGCGCAAGGTATGGAAGATATTTATGAACTCTAGCACTACTTGGTCTCTTTCTTGTCGCAGTGTGGTCCATTTGGTATACGAGTCATCATAACTTCTGACATGGTAGTATAGTTCCTTAATATCATCCCTGAAGGATTCCCAGGTGGTCCCGACTGTAAATAATGAGGGTTCATCTATTTTCTTTTGCTCACATAAAGTTTCCCACCAATATTTGACACGGGGAATGACTTTGAGGAGCACAAAAGTAATATTTTCTCTATTCGAAAAGTTATGGACAAAAAAATACCCTTCTAGTAGATTTAACCACTTGTCTACATCATCTGCATCTATCTGACCTTCAAATATAGGAATATCGAAGTTTATTTGTACCTTGAAGGGGGCAGCGCCTCCGCTCGAGGAAGATGCGTTGCTTGTTGGTAGAGGTCGAAGGATTTGCGTGAAACTATCCATCATCTCATTCCTCTGTTGCGTGAGGGATTCCTCAAGAAACATTTTGAAAGGATCTCCTGTCTCATCATATTTATTTTATCTTTCCATGAGAGGTCACTTGGGCATGCGAGAGATTTTGTCCTCAAGAGAGACAAGCTCGAGACCCAATTCTTTGTACCCTGACCTCATTGGGGACATGCATTAAGACGAAAAGGAGCAGAATGATCTTATACCACTGATCCAGATTTTATGAGCAGAACGAAATGAATACAAATTATTAAAAGATGCTTAACACAGAATAACAGAGATACAATAAAACTAGTTTTCTATTCAATAAGGAAATAAGATGAAATTGTAACATGCAACAAAAAACAAGCTTGCTGAAATGGTGGCGGATTATCTCTGAGAAGAGATGTGACGATTGCACTCCTTCACAAGAAGTTGGTTACAATGAGGCTTTGAAGGCATTTTTTACAATAAACAGGAATTTCAAAGACCCTAGACATCCAAAAACCTAACCCTAGGAGATTAAGTGCCAAAATTCATGTGGGCCCCATTTGGGTAAGTTAGTACATCAACTTCTCGGGGTCGTAACTTTTGCATACAATCTTCGTTTTAGGCGCACGATAGTCCGTTGGAAAGGTCTAACCGAGAAGATTGTTTTTTGATTGGACCAGGTTGGTTCCTGTATTAGTTACCTGGGCCCCAAATCCTCAAAAAACGTCATTTAGGTCCTCAAAACGGCCCTAGAAGTTTGGAATCCAAAAAACTGCCGAAAAAATGCCAAGGTGGAAAATTGTTTTTCGAGCCAGTAGAATAGGTCGGTGGCCACCGATATCCACCTAGATCGCTGTGTCACCCTTCCAAGTATGAACGATGAAAATAGCATAATTTCCAAGAAAACGTCATGAAATGAAGAAGGATTCACTACAACATGTTCAAGTGCTTCAAAAATCAGAGTGACACATACCATGATTCTCAGACTCATTACCTCATGGAGCAAGACTCACTGCTACTTTAGGACCATGCTGGTGTGATGGATACTGTTGTTGGTGATACGTGGAATGCACTCAAGAAAAGATGGGCCCTCTGAGGCCATGCTTAATTCGTTTGGCTCTCAGTACTCCATGTCTAGGACCTGTGGGCATCGAGACGTAATCTCCTTAGTTATACCTAGGCTAGGGGATAACACCCGTAATCAATGAAAATACTGAAACATAGAGAATCCCTATAAGATCACCAAAAGAGAAAGAGACAGAAGTAGAGGATAAGGAGGGTGAGAAGAAAGGTGATGTTTCCCCAAAATGGAATGACCCCCCTCATCAAGGCAACAATAACATTTCATCAAGTAGTGATGATTCAGACAAGGATTCACAAGATATAAAATATCGGGACATGTCATCATCCGGGGGAAAAAGGGAGAATACATATGGCCAAGGTGATGGAGAAGACTTGAACAATAAAACTAAGGATGAAGTCATAAATGGAGAACTGCACAGTGACCAAGATGGTGGAAATGATGAAGAGGAGAAAGACCCAGAGCATGGTGAAAGGGACAAGAAAGACACTAACATAAACTCGAAGCAATCAATGGGAGATGAAGGGGAAACCAAGAATCCCGATGAGAGTCTCCTAGGTGACTCATCAATTTTGGGGAAAGAGGTTGAAAAGGAGATTCCGGAAAAGGCCTAGGAGGTACCATGACCAAGGAGAAGTCTGATCATATAGAGATGAATATAGGGGAGGAATCACCATCAAAGGAACTCACCCAATACCCAATATCAGAACACTTATAAACTCCAGGAAGTCTGAGAAACATCTTTTCCTGGGGTGATCATCCTATTCCCCAACCAGTGGACGAGGTGGATGATTTAGAACTCTTTTCCTATGATAAGAAGCAACAATCCATAGTGAAGAGAACTCATAGAAAAAGAAAGGTTACACTAGACAATGGAGTAGTAAGTACTATTGAAGAAGTTATCATAGATACTAAGAAGGCCAAAGCAAGCCAACTATACTCAGCAGGCTTGGCCATATCTCATGCTTCCTATGATAAGGTGATGATAGAAGAGAAGCATTTAAAGAAGGTCAAATCTGAAATCGCTTCTCTAAAGAACCATGTATAATACCATCGGAGAGTTGGAGGATCAACTGAATTTAAAGACGACCCACTGGAGTTGTATGACAATCATCTAAGGGTTCAAGAAAATTTGATAGAGAAGGTGGTAGTTGTGCAGGAATAATATTTTTTGTTTAGGATTACCTGTAAAGAGGTACACATGTGGGCTGAGAAAGGAGTTGGTACTCTAGAAAAAATGGAGTTTATTCAGGCAATAGAAAAATAAAAGGGCTCAAAGGATCATCATATAGAGATGTTGTCAGACGAGCGAATGGATCAAATACACTTAGAAGCTAAGCATTGGGCCAAAAGTTTTGATGAACTTGTGGAAAGAGTAGATGAAGAGTGGGACATTTGTAATCATAGTTGGGATAAGATCAACCAATTGATGGCATACTTTCAATTTCCTACTTTCGAGTCCCCCGTGGAATTTTGGACGATTGATGAGGTGGCAACAGATTTGTGGTGGTCGGATGACGGGTACGAAGAAAAATTCTATTATATTCCCATGATGGAGAATATACACATGCAAAAGCATGTTATTGGTCAGGACAATATTCTGGATCAAATGGAGCAGATAGTGGACAAAATGGAAAATCTCATCCTTCGATAACGTAACAAGAAGCATGAGTTGGCTATGTCAATGGATCAACCCAAGTTCCCATTCACTAAGAGTTGCACTGAACTCTTCAGAGAGTGGGTCGACTATGTAAAGGAGCATGCAATTTCGAAGATCCCCAAATCTTCCGAGTCATCATGACTCAAACTCATGATTTTCTATTTCGGGCCACATGTGTGGCAGTTTCCTCTAGTTTAAAATTGTATAAATAAAGGAATTATGGTGGTAGGGAGGACCTTTTGGAATTTAGAAAATTTTGTTGTGGTTTGATTGTGGAACTATTTCGACAATTAATATTGAACCTATGCTAGAGCCTGTAGTGAGTTTGAAGTCCAACTAATTTTCTACATTGCATTGTGGATTGTTCTTCTTTGCACCATTGTGTATCGATGTCTAGTAAGATTTTCATTAATCAAGATATCTTGTGATAAATGTTATCTTTCATTTAATTCTTATCTTGTGTTTAATATGCATGTTAATGTTATTTTTTCATATTTCTCGTTATCTTTGAATATAGAATTATTTCAGTATCATCGACATAATCTAACTACAATATTTGCATGCATGTATAGTTATTGTTGTATCTTTGTTTCTAGGAATTATTTCTAGTGGATCTAGACATATAATAGTCGATTGGTTACTTGTTATCTTAGCACCTTGAAAAGTTATCTTTAAAAGTAACAGTGTTATCCCTCTTTCATTCATTTAGTGGTTTATGGAATCAGTTCCTTTTGACCCGCCCGTGTGTGCCAATTTATTCTTAAATATGTTTTGAAAATGCATCCATAAAAATAGAATAAGTAATGAGAATGAAACTATAAGATATTAAATCCCATTGAAAACTTGCCGGATTATAAATCTGGAGAATCACACCACCCCAAAAGGAGAAGAGTCTAATTGGGCCTCATCTTTGGGTGTGACTCCTACTATTGAGTTAAAGGGAATCCAGACCCCTCAACACAATTTATTATCTTGCATTTCTCGTCAAAGCCAACGTGTAGACATCCTAAAGGAAAAGTGAAACAAGTTGTGTATCTTGGTTGCAGCAGCGCATGTGGAATAACTCTCATTGGCATCAAACAATATGACATATGGACTGCAATGAGTAAGGGAGGACAAGATGGTTAACCAAGGAAGGGACCTAATGGAAATCAAAGAATAAGGTTCTCCTTAGCAGGGAAAAGGAGAAGAAGCACAAGGCAGTGCCTATCCATAACCTTTTGTATTTTGAATCAATTTGTCAAGCAGGCAACATGTGGAATCACCTGGAATTCTAGTTCGTAAACCTTGTATAAGGACAATATGCTATTTATAACTTATAAAACTATGCAGGAAGCATTTTGTAATACTATTGTATGTAACTACTACAACTGTTGTTGCCATGGAACAACCCCCTTTAATATATAAAAATCATTTTCTTTTTATGGTTAAAAATAAAAATAAAACATGTCTCAGTTCATCATTGTTACAACTTTCTATGTCCGTGATGATGGGTGAAGTGCCCAGTCGAAACGTCACAGATGTTTCATAAACTGACACATGGTTTACTTCCAGAAATATTCAACAACATGTTGATTAACTGTGAAAACCTACACGCTCAAGTATTTAATATTTAAATCATGTATTAATAACTATTTTTTCGTGAATTTGAATACTTTATTCAACACTCATAGAATGGAAAAAAGAGTTAAATATAATTGAAGCTCACAAATGATTTAATATTAGTTATCACTCTATAATTTATATTTAGCATTGAGATTTGATTTTTTTTCATTAGATTCAAACTAACTCAAATGAACATAATTATATTGAAATGATGAAATTAATGCAAATATTTATTAAATAATTTATCTTGTTTGATACAAATGCTTATTACGTAATTTGTTTGATTTATATTGTGACTTATAAATATATAATTTATTTATTATTTAAATTTAATGAAAAATATTTGATAAATTACTTTAATTTAAGGATATAGAAAATATTTAATATTTAAATTATTCAGAAATAACTAATTTTCCATAAATTTCATTACTTTACTTAACATTCATAAAATGAAAAAAATTAAATTAAATAGAATTAAGATTCATGAAATTGAAAAGGATTCGCTTGAGCTGAATTGCCCCAAGGGGAAACCAATTTAGCCTAGCTTTGTCTCTAAATTCAGTATTTAAATTAAACACAGTTTTCTAAATCGCCTCGCGGGGAAACCGATTCGACCAGAGCCTCCATTAAAACTATAAGACAAAAAAATAAACTATGTAGAGTAATACAAAAATTTACTGTGCCGGGCTTCCGAAAGACTAGAACATTTAATAGAGTAAAACATGCACGATGAAACCTTTAAGTTCGACGTGTCTTAAGGACGCATGTCCGTCGTTGCTGCAACATCCGTCTAGGTAGCTGGAGAAAGAATCGGCTCTGAAGTAGATGGGGCATCGGTTGCTTGTCCTGGAGTTTGACGTGATCAGAGCAGTGTACCAAGCATAGATTCAATTTTCTTTTCTCGTTGCCCAAATGATCCATTCGAAAGAGAAGGTCCTCCACGTCCTATCTAGCCGCAAAGATCAAATCCTATAGTATCACCATTGCACCTTTGATTTCGACACAAGAAACACACTCTGAAATTGGAGGCTTGTCCACATGAGCCACTTCCAATTGAGCATGCAGTTTCTCAGAGTCTGCGTGAGGCGCTTCCAATTGAGCATGCAGTTGCTCAGAGTCCACGTGAGGTGCTTCCAAATGAGCATGTAGCTCATCCACTTGAGCAGGGAGATCCTCCCGGGATGGCACGAGATCTGAAGGTGGCAAGGGGGATAAGGGAGATGGGCTCGCTGGGCTGACCAAGGCATGTTGATAAGATGAGGCCATATACGGGATTGGGCCCAGAGCATAACCTAGAGAATTTCCTTGGAGGTCAAACCACTCCACATGACATGCCCATGGCGAGGAAAAAGGTGGGAGACTAGTCTGGTTTAGGGATGAATGGACGAGTGAAGGGGGCAAGGAGATGGGAAATGGAGCAGGGATAGGCGTATGTCGGTAGGTAATGGCCACCTTGTTTAGAGACCAGAGAGGTCCTCTCTTCGGCTTCCCATAGAGCCTAGGTATGGAAAACTATGAATGAAGGTGAGGCAGAGACGAGAAAGGGCAAGTGAGAGAGAACAATAGGTGGTTTGGAAAAGAAAAAATGCAAAGGACAAGAGAGTCAGAATGGTGTGAAGGTCATTGGGGGGGAATGCCATAAAAGAAGAGTCAAAGGAGGAGTTCCCATGTGCAGTGAGGTGATAGTCTGCAACAATCCTCCATTTCTCAGGTGAAAGCACCAGAGGGGACACACTTTTTAGAAAAACAGGACCGTGGAGCAATAAAATAAAACAAATGCGGAAACAAAACATAGAAGATACACAATACAAGAGAGACACAAATTTACGTGGTTCACCCAGTGTGGGCTACATCCACCAGAGAAATTGCCAGGTCCTTTCTTTATTATTATCCAGCAAAATGAAGGGATACAACCTATAACAAAACTCGTTGTAACTTCCTCTCTTCTTTCTCTCATAGTCTCCTCTCTCAGAATACAATAATCACCARCATACATAGACGCAATACATTTCCCTCATAAAAGAGGGTTTCCTTCTAGGGAAAAAAAACCCTAACATAATCTCTATCGTTAGATCTGTGACCTTATAATGAACGGTCCAGATTTACAATGAAATTACAATATACTTTTACAAGGCAATTTTTGCTTCAGGGGATGCTGCCCCCGAACCCCCATTGGGGGCCCACTTGCTCCCAAACCCCCCAGCTGGGTGGATAGCCCCCCCAGACCCTGCAGAGGGGGTACCCCACCTATGCACTCCCTCGCATGGAAGAGTGTACATACTTCTGGGGTGTAAATACTTCATGGGCTATAAACATGGCTGAAAGTAAAAGACCTCTAAATCAGGCTCCACAACCAACAACACTTGCAGTAATGTTGGCCCTTGACCAAGTTTTGAGGATTCCTGGTCATGTTTGACCTAATTTTGGGACTTTGACATGCTGTCGAAGGTGGAGCGCAAGATGAAGCGGAGATCGTGGGATCTCGGCCCCTTTTATGGCCCTTTTTGGGATTTGAGATTATGTAATGGGTATGGGATGACGACCCATGGGTTTACCCATGATTAGGCCTATTTTGTAATGTATAAATAAGTAGCTAAGCGATGTAAGAAGAAAGAGAGACCTAGTAGGCCGGTGTGCTAAGTGATAGAATTCGATCTATGTGATCAAGAGTTGTAAGAGCTTTGTGCATACTGTGTGAGGCTTGTAAGGCTAGTGCAAGTAACTGTAAGAGACTGTGTGAAGGCTTGGTGCTATACCTTAGCTAGAATAAGGAGGATTTGGTGGAGTGTGCGCAGATCTCCTATCTTCTGTAGAGTAGAACTTGGATGCTATGTGCCCGTAAGAAGCTTGACCAAAGATAATAAAGAAGAGAAGTGTTGGTGGACATAGTTCTAGGGCAGGGGTCAACCACGTACATGCTATGTTGCTATGCTTTGTGCGATGTATTGATGTGTTTACTTGCTTAGTGCTTTAATATAGATGAATGATCTATTGATTCTTAGTGCTTAATAATATGGATGGATGTTAGATCTGACTTATGTACATATGCTTAGTTCTTAAATACCTTAGATCTGAATGAATACTGTGATACTCTGTAATTAGGGTTTAATTGCGTTGTAACTAAGACTGGATATTGATGAATGTTAACTGCTGAGTGCTCTGTTAAGTGTTAGAATCATGGATCTGTGTCCCAGATAAGGTTGCATACATCTGAGTCCTACAACCACCCCTGCCTCTACCTCCGGTGAGACTTCATCTGCTTTGCAGGTGTTGCCTAAAGGGCCGATAGTTAGGGTTTTGTTGGTGCATTGTTGTAGCGTTGAACCATGGGTCTGCCCCTATGCCAAAAAATGGTTCCGTTGCTGGGACCTAAAACTATGATTGATGGGAATTGAGGAAGAAGAATCTTTGTGCAAAGATCCGACCTGAAACTGTGATTGCTGGGAACTGAGTAAAAAGGAGCTTTGTGCGAAGATCTGAACTGAAAAAGAGAAAAGCTTCGTGCATAGAAATGTTGCCCTAATACACAACACTACTTGATCTATGGAGCTTTGTGCCAAGAGGAAGGGTCAGATCTGAAGAAAAGAGGTAAGATATGGGAGATTTGTTCCCTGATAAAGGTGAAAGTGAGACTAAAGAGGTAAGACCTGTAAGCTTTGTGCTCTATAGAAGTAAGAAAAGTGGAGATTTTTGTTTCTAGAGTATGAATCTAGGTATGTTTGATAAGATTTTTCCTAGCTTGAAAACTAGGGCACTGATAGAAGAAAGAATATTTGATATGAGTAGATCTGATAAGAATAGTGAAAGATATGTTATACCTATGCATAGAGAGAATGTTTGGACTAACAAATGGATGCAAGACCCTATCAATAATTTGTTGCAATTTAGCTACCATGATCCTAGCGCGCAGTGCAGGAGAGGGTGGGGATCATTTAAAAGAAAGAGATGATTAACCCTTTGTTACAGTTGCAGAAAACCAGGACATCTTCCTAAGGAATGCCCTGGAAGAAGACCTAGTTGCCTCTGTTGCAAAGCTATGGACCATGAAGTATTGGATTGCCCTAGAATGATTGCTAAGGTTGAAAGGATGAATATGAGACAAGAAGACCATGAGAAAGGTCAAGCAACTGAGATTATGGCAGAACCATAGAAAGAATTAGAAAAAGTATTGCTACAGATGAAAGAAACCCTGAATGACCACTGACATATCAACTTATCAGAGATCTTCAAAGAAAAAGAGTGCATTGAAACAAGAATAGGAGACTTCGAGATTGAATGTGTTTTGGATGAGTAAACATAGGTGAATATCATGACATAAAGAACTTGGGAACTTTTATGGGAGCTTGATATGATTCCTTCATTGGGATGAATAGGATTATTTAGAGGAAAGATGATAACCCTATGTGGAAGACTTACCCAGATATCTATGCGTGCTCATGGAAATTCAACAGAGGAAGAATTTCACGTTGTTAAATTTATTGAGAACAATGCTCCATTTGCTATGTTACTAGGAAAACCTTGGATTGAAGGAGATCAGGCCAAAAGGAAAGAAGAAGAAGTCTTAGAACAAAAGAAGCAAGAGTTGAAAGATTTCATGACTAGGAGGATCTCACACTTGATTGAAGAACAGGAGAATCGAGCAAAGCTATTTAAAACTAGAGACTTGGATGTCGAAGTGGGAAGAACACTAGAAGACTTACAGAAGATTGAAGTACCTATTCCAGATATAGATGAAGTATTACCCCTGATTTCTAGGCAAGAATCTCAACAATGTGAAGTTACTCTGCCAAAAGAAGATAAGAATCAGAATGGAAAAAGGAACTCCGAGATGAAGCTCACAGGAAAGAAGGCTAGAAAACTAAGTAAGAAGAGAGCTAAGATCGAAAAGTTACAGAAGGTTCCAGAGGTAACTTCACAGAAGAAAAATTTGCAAAATTGGAACTTCGCTGGGATATCAGAACTGCGTCACATGGCACTTCGCCATGGTGAAGTAATATAACCGTTGGGAATAGTATAACCGTTAGACTGATGAACCGAATGAATAGAAAGGAATTTATGGTCAGAAATTTCTCCACTAGACCATTGGGACCACGCCATAATGGACATAACTGAGTTAATGAAGGATTCTCACCCGTTGCAAGAGATACGTTTCCAAGTTATCTATTTATCCCGTCGCGCCACACAACAAGAATACTTTTTCCAACTGTGACTATCTGAGCCTACAAAATAATTGATTTTGCACAGTGATCATCATGCTATTTCCATGCATCCTGTTGCATTGGGCAGTTACTCTTCGAACCCAAGATATTCAACCACGAGCGTGTATGTACGAAGAACTTAGCGCACTCGAAGAGTCTGTGAAGGAAGTACTCATCGACCTCATGATTGAGAGAGTCATGTCTGAAAGAGTGATGTCTGTGGGTGTACAAGCATCATTGATGAGAGGAGTGCAAGCCTATTCGTCGACTGCTCACAGAGCCGGACCATCCCAACCATCAGCGAAAAGGAGAACCAAACACATAGATGACCTAGCAAATGCGAAGATGATCTCGACCATATTGCCCGAATACATCCCACCTCTGGTTGATGTGGTGAGTCGTGATAGTGTGCTAAGATATTTTGAGTACAGCATGGTTACTGTGTACCTCTCGAAGGGGATACACGTAGTTCGAGCACAGTAGGACAAGATCACAGTGTTGAAGTTCAGTGACTTCAACCTCGAAGATCGCAAGAACTATAGTATGCTCGCCCCGTATAAATACCTGACTAGGACAAAGGGGAAGAAATCAAAGATAATGCCCCAACCATGGATGATGAACCTCGCACAGTCCACCCTATTAAATGTAATGAAAATCCCACAATTCAAAAGACACAAGGAAGTCAATGCCTGTGTCAAGCTACTCCTTTCATGTTACCATGGAAACTACTTATGGATAGACCGCCATATCACAGTTGATCTGACGCTGATCCATAGGATTACCGGATTAAGTATGCAAGGACCCGACCCGCAGGAGTTCTATCCAAGAAAATCCATAGATCATGCACTAGCACATAAGATCAAGGATACATACAACGATGTTGAAAAGGGGACGCGAGGCTACAAGGTAGCCTCCATGCAGAATGACACAGTGTGCCTAGACTTCCAATTAATATCCATAAAGTTAGGAAGGAAGAACCGACCCACGCAGGTCACAGGATTTGTCGTTGACCTTGTAGGGAAGTGTGTGAAAGGTCTACAGATGAACTAGGCAAAGTACCTAGTTAATCAGTTGGAACTAGACTACCGCAAAGCATGGGATAAGGGCTACGAGTTTCACTTTAGCTGGCTCCTGGTCCTCATCGCCTTTGTTTCCTGGGAGATGCTGGAAGGTGCGACCTTTCTGGATATTGAACCGTTCGAGCAACTTTCTGCGAAGTTCACCACACTCTAGTACTCGAGTGATATGAACAAATAGTGGCAGTCAAACGTTTTTTTTCACACATATTAGCTTCAGTTGAAGAGAACCATCGAAGCTGAACCTTGCATGACTCTGAACACCCTACAGAGGTTCTGACCCCTGATGAGGTTCTGCACAGATTGACACTTCATCTACATTACAGCGCGAGCCGATGAACATAAGGAGAAACTTCAGTCGTACTACAAACTCATGGAAGAGGACCTTGAGGAGATCACTAAGGACTGGTCTGCAGACCTCCTTATCCCCACTGACCCTGCAGAGATGTTTGACCTTGAATTGGATAACCCAGAGGCCACCCACAAAGAACATAACACACCCAACACCAGTAGAAGGAAGAAGACTGAAGAGGTCGAAGACTTAAGCAATGCCTCATGCAAGACTGCTTCAGTATCACCTGACTGAGGGGGTGATGATGAAATATAAGAGATAAATGGAAAAGGAGATGAACAGAAGTAAGGCAAAGTAACACCGCCCAGAGATGAGGTTGATCCCCTGAAGAAGAGGAAGGTTTCTCCCTTGAAACCTTCTTCCCAGAAGAAATCTAGAGCCACCATGACCAAGATGAAGACTGTGATCACTACCCATGATTTTGACTTCATCATAGAAACCCTAAACGACTGTTTGCTAGAAATCGTGGAGAAACAAGGAGCTAAGCAGGAGGAAGTGTACAAAAAAGATAAGGTCGACCTCTGAGGGGTGCATTAGGCCCTTCATCCTAGCTGCGCAGTGTCCACTGCACCCCTTCCATCAGGAGAACTGGAGTTGGGAGATGAGCCAATCAAACTCCACCGACTAGCTGATGCGGTTGAAGCTCGCCTTCGTTGCGCACAAGAAGAAACAAAACAAGCCACCCAGGACTTGAAGCAAGTGCAAGGAGTACTCGTAGAAAAACGTTGACTTGCAGAATAGGAGAAGGTTTCTCTCCAGGCAAAGTTTGAAGAAGAGAAAGCACATATGCAACAAGAAAAGGAACAGTTGCTCGTAGAGCAAATCGAAGTGAAAGAAGCAGTGAACAGAGCATTCCACTCCGTGACAGGATTAGAACCACATACAAAAGACCAAGTCATGCATCAAGTAGAGCAGCTCACAAAAGCTATCCAACAACTACAACAATGAATAGCAGACTTAGAGCTCCACACCGTACTTGACACCCCATAGGATGTAAGGGATCAAAGAGAAGCAACTGCTCGAAGTGCAGTTGAAATAATCAAAGTCCTTGCCATGGAATGCAAGCAACTAAGTGATCACAATGCCTAGACGTATGAGCGACTCAATGAGAATCCAGAACTGTAGGCACTGGACTTACAGCTGTAGGAAGCGAAGCAACAAGTAGAGACAATACCGACACAGTTGAAGCCCCTGTCAGCTGTGGAAAGAATGAAGCAATCCTAAGAGCAGAGCACTGCCTAGAAGCATGTCCACACTATTCAGAGCAGAGTTATGGAAGTAACTCAGAGGCTCCAACCTGTACAGGATGAGGCTTACCAAATGTTCATAGAGATCGAAGGGCGAGGAGCGGAACTGGATCAAGTCATAACTCCAGCTGAATAACGCCTAGAGGGACCTGTCAACGAATCCGTCATACAAGAGTTCGTTGAACAAGAGGCCATGGAACAACAACAAGTTGAATAATATCAAGCCAAGATCAAGGCTTTTGAAGGAAAACTAGTCATATCAGAGTGACTGGGGACGAGTCACGGGTGAGTGTTGGGGGCCTGTTGGCCCTTGACCAAGTTTTGAGGATTCTTGGTCATGTTTGACCTAATTTTGGGACTTCTAAAGGCTGTCGAAGGCGGAGCACAAGACAAAGTAGAGATAGTGGGATCTTGGTCCCTTTTAGGGCCCTTTTTGGGATTCAGGATTATGTAATGGGTATGGGATGACGACCTATGGGTTTACCCATGATTATGCCTATTTTGTAATGTATAAATAAGTAGCTAAGAGATGTAATAAGAGAGAGAGACCTAGTAGGAAGGTGTGCTAAGTGCTAGAGTTCGATCTATGTGATCAAGAGTTGTAAGAGCTTTGTGCATACTGTGTGAGGCTTGCAAGGCTAGTGCAAGTAACTATAAGAGACTGTGTGAAGGCTTGGTGCTGTACCTTAGCTAGAAGAAGGAGGATTTGGCAGAGTTCACACAGATCTCCTATCTTCTACGGAGTAGAACTTGGATGTTGTGTGCCCGTAATAAGCTTGAAAAAAGATAATAAAGAAGAGAAGAGTTGGTGGATGTAGCCCCAGGGCGGGGGTCAACCACGTACATGCTGTGTTGCTATGATTTGTGCAATGTATTGATGTGTTTATGTGTTTACTTGCTTAGTGCTTTAATATATATGAATGATCTATTGATACTTAGTGATTAATAATATGGATGAATGTTAGATATTACTTATGTTCATATGCTTAGTGTCTAAATACCTTAGATCTAAATGAATACCATGATACTCTGTAATTAGGGTTTAACTATGCTATAACTACGACTGGATATTGATGAATGTTAACTGTTGAGTGCTCTGTTAAGTGTTAGAATCACAAATCTGTGTCCTGGCTAAGGTTGCAGACATCTGAGTCCTGCAACCACCCGTGCCTCTACCTTGGGTGAGACTTCATCTGCTTTGTAGGTGTTGTCGAAAGGGCTCGTAGTTAGGGTTTTGTTGGTGCGTTGTTGTAACATTGAACCCTGGGTCTGCCCCTGTGCCAACAAGTAATGAAGGTGACATAATCACACTGGGGGGGGGGATTAAATGTAGGGGAGGGTGGCATGCACTAATCACCTGGTCTATGGAGAGGTGGCAGTCATTGTTGTCTCCCATTGACACGTGGACCCTATTGGCACCCCATCCAAGGATGATTTACATAATGTTAATTGTCACTATAATTTACTATTAATTCAATGCAATTCTCTCTCTCTCTCTCTCTCTCTATATATATATATATATATATATATATTCTCAATCAAAACCATTTTCTTCAATTTAGATATGCTTCGAGGAGAGGCACTAACGACAAAGAATAATTCATTTCTTTGTGAACCTTATTGGAGGAAACTACTAAAAAATGGGTGAAAAATTTGCATATTTTGGGGGACTCCAAGTTGGTTATTGACTAGGCTAGGAAGAAGGCCTCGGTTTCCATTGTTAGGCTAGAGCCACTGCTTCGTGGTATCAAAAGTGCACTCCAATGCTTTGAATTTCTCTCGTCCTACCATATTTATAGAGAACTCATCATCAAAGATGATGGGTTGTCCAAGGAGGCTTTGTCTCTACCCGGGGGAGCTCTAGGTTTCTATGAGTTGATAGACAAAGAGGAGAATGGAGCCATGGAATTCCAATTTTAATTCATGTGTCTGTTGTATCAATTAAGGGTGTGAAAGATGTCCTATCAGGACAATAGTATGGATGCATATATTTTGTTATGTTTGACTTAAATCTTAAGCTGTGACTAGTAAGAAAGATAGATTTTTGATAGACTGTAGAATTATGAAAGGTTGTAAAAGGTGAATAAATGTTGTTATAAGAACAGGATGTCTCGTCCTTTTTTTTATACAAGCAACATGTGTATTCATCTCTCTCGAATATAAAGTTTTTTTCTGTGAATATATATGATGATGATGATGATGGTTAATGTCCACTGAGGCCAAAATTGGTCTATGGAACCTTAAGAAAAGTAAGATATTAGTTGGATTTATTTAAAATGTTATTTCAATGCTTAAAAAGAATTAAGAGAAGAGTTCCAAGGTCACTAAAGTTTTGATGACATAGAAAGTTAGGAAGGTCGGTATTGTGACAAATATTTTGAAATTGGGATCTAATTTGGGTATATGCAAGGCATTCTAGGAGAAAGTGATTTTCATCTTCAAACCTCTTTGTGTCACAAAGGTGATAGATTATTTCTTTCCATGGTGTTTTGGGAATTTCCCAATGCTCAGTTTCACTATATATCTCATGAGAATTAGTTCTTATTTTAACAATATTGATTCTCTTCTTTACACTAGTCAAAACAGATAGACACTTTTTATCTTCAAGATTAGAGTTAACCACCTCCTTGTAATATCTTAATTTTCTTTTATCATATAATTATTTATTCAACCATATATTCTCCTTAAATTTAGCTTGTACAATATTTTTAATATCATCAATAATTTTCATAATAACTTCTTCTTTTATTCCCCGATGATTTAGCCAAGATTTGGCATCATTATGCCATCCCTGCTTGAGTCGTTGGTAATTTTGACTAGAGTCTGTAGCAATTTTGGGTAGCCTCTTGTTATCCATGTTTTTTTTTATCTTGTTCTTGTACATTAAGTACCCAATCATAGTTTTGATATCAATGGGGGAAAGGGTCACTTGGATGAGGAGGATAGGATAGGGTGTATTTCCCTTAATTTTGAGATGAAAAGTTATAAAATTATTTTGTATCTACTCTATCTTTCTCTGGGATTCTCGAGATATACTCCATCCCCAAAATTCACGTTCATATAAGATAACAAGAGTGACAAGAGTCTCAAAGAGGATATTTTTCTTATCATGTTTACAATTATTTTCAAGCCCATAATAATATTTCCACCCTCCATTTATCCTTTTCTCAATGCTATAGTTCAAATTGAGCTTGTGATGAATATCAATTTCAAGGCACTTGTAAGAGGAAATTCCTCAAAGATATTGTTGTCATATACGAAATTTGAGAATGCAGGTTTGCACAATTAGACATAATGCTAGAGGGACTTCTGGATCAAAATTGTGTGTGGAGTTTTAATCCAAAATTCTCTCTAGCATATACAAATTTATCGTAGGTGATCCTGTTGTGTTTAATGACCATAACCTTCATTTTTTCATTGTTCACAATAATACCTATACTAGAGAAGAACTCCCTGAGGATTTTAAGTTGCTTACTAAGGTCATAGGGATTCTTTTCCATAAGAAAAATATCATTGGCATAGAGAAGAAGGATGATTACTATACTAGCAAGAGTTGGTCCAACACAACTTGCGGTTTCCAAACAATCTTCTAACTTGTCAATGTAAATTCAAAAAAGGGTAGGGGATAGGGGAGAACCTTGCTCGACTCCTATATTGTAGTTAATTTCTTCTGACCAACCCTCAATGCTCATATACTTGTAAATAACGATGTCATACAATCTTACTATAACATCTCTTAGCTCGAAGGGAATTTTTATCTCTTCTAACCTATTCCAAAGGTTGGTCCTAGGAACAATGTCAAAATCTTTCCTAAATTCAATGAAACAACAAAAGAGATTGGTTTTATTATTGTGACACTCCTCTGCAATTATCCTAAGTGTGATAAGGTGGCCCATGGTTGAATGATAAACTCTAAAACCAACCTGACCTTTATCTCTTTTTTCGTGGCTTTCTAGCCATATGCTTATCTTGTTTTCCAAAATATTTTCATACATCTTGGATAAAATGGGGCTAATCATAATGGTCCTATAATTAGAAATATTTATTTTATCCCCACTTCTAAAAATAGGTACAATAAGGCTTTGATTCCAAGGTTTAGGGAAGCCCTGCTTGACTGCTAAATTGAAGATCTTGTGTATGTGAGGGATCATAATAGGCCCTCCAATTTTTATTATTTCATCTTGGTATCCCTCGACGTCCTTACCTTTCCCATTTGCAAGTCGCAACCCCAAACTTTATGTCTTTTATAGAAAAAAAAATCATATTCTGTAGATACTTTTGGAATTTTTTCCAAGACATTACGAGATTTGTAAATATTTTTAAGGTATGAATTCCAATCTGTCAGGGGAATCATAGGATTTTCTTTAGTTTTGCGAGTCAGAATTTGCCTCCAAAATTTCTTTGGATCTAGCCTAGAAAGGTGCAAAAGATTCTCTTGCTTTATATTTATGTAGTGCCTTTTTTCCTTTTAATTATGGCTTTGTAACTATTGATCATATCATATTTCAAAGACTCATTACAGGCATCCCTAATATCTTTTCTAGCAAGTTTACACTCGTTATCATACCAAGGGTGGAAATTCTATTTTTCTTTTTACACAACACTTCGATAGAGAATTTAAGTATGGAGGTAGAGAGGATTGTTGTAAAATTATGGTAGATGTCTTCAATATTATTTTTATAAGATAAAAGATTGAATTCAATGTTTAAGTCAATATCTTTTCTAGCAAGTTTACACTCGTTATCATACCAAGGGTGGAAATTCTATTTTTCTTTTTACACAACACTTCGATAGAGAATTTAATTATGGAGGTAGAGAGGATTGTTGTAAAATTATGGTAGATGTCTTCAATATTATTTCTATAAGATAAAAGATTGAATTCAATGTTAAAGTCAATATATATATATATATATATATATATATATATATA
>ML781104.1:78949-96920 GCA_009831015.1 Picea engelmannii | reverse complement strand
AAAAAATATGTACATTTAAAAAACTCAAATATAAAAATATGACGATGACGATGACGATGATGGTTAACGTCCATTGAGACCAAAATTGGTCTATCGGACCTTAAGAAAGGTAAGAGATTACTTAGATTTATTTATAATGTTATTTCGATGCTTGAAAAGAATAAGTTTAAGTGTTCCAAGATCACTATAGTTTTGATGACTTAGAAGGTTAGGAAGGCTGGTATTATGACATATATTTTGAGAATGAGAAGTAATTTGGGTATACACAAGGCACTCCAGGAGAAAGTGCTTTTCATCTTCAACCTTCTTGGTGTCACAATGGTGACATATTATTTCATGCCATTGTGTTTTGGGGATTGTCCAACACCCAGTCTCACTATGTAGCTCATGATAATTAGTTATAATTTTAGAAATATTGATTCCCTTTTTAACGCTAGTGAAACAAAGAGAAACTTTTCATCTTCAAATATCAGGGTTAAACACCTCCTAATAATATATTAATTTTATTTTATCCTCTAATTCTTTATCGCACCATAGATTCTCCTTACATTTATCTTGAACACTATTTTTAATATCATCGATATTCTACATAATAACTTCTTCTTTTATTCCCCAATGATTTAACCAAGACTTGGCATCATTATGCCATCCCTGCTTGAGTCGTTGGTGATTTTGGCTAGAGTCCGAAGAAATTTTGGGGAGCCCCTTGTTATCCATGTTGTTTATATTGTTCTTGTACATTAAGTACTTAATAATAGATGTGCTCTAAATGGGGGAAAGGCTCACTTGTAGGAGGAGGATAGGATAGGGTGTATTACCTTTAATTTTGAGATTACAAGTTATAAAATTCTTTTGGATCTATTCTATTTTCTCCAAGATTCTCGAGAGATACTACATCCCCAAACTTTACATCCATATATGGTAATAGGAACTATGAAAAGAGTCTCAAAGAGAACTTTTTTCTCATCCCATAGCCAAAGGTCTACTAATTTACAAATATTTTCAAGTCCATAATAAGCTTTCCACCCTCCATTTATCCTTTTCTCAATGCTATAGTGCCAATTTAGCTTGTGATGAATATCAATTCCAAGACACTTGTATTAAGGCACATCCTCTTAGGTATTGTTGTCATATACAAAAGTATCATAGGTGGTCTTTTTGGATTTAACTATCATAACCTTTTTTTTGTAAGTGTTCATAATCAATCTTTTACTAGAGTAGAATTCCTTGAGGATGCTAAGTTGTTTATTGAGGTCATTGGGATTTCTTGCCATAAGAAAAATATCATCAACATAAATAAGAAGGATGATGACTATACTGGCAAGAGTTCGTCTAACACAACATGCAACTTTTAGACAAGCTTCCAACTTGTCAATGTAAATGCCAAAAAGGGTAGGGGATAGGGGAAAACCTTGCTTCACTCCTATATTGTTGTTAATTTCTTTTGACCAACCCTTAGTTCTCATAAAATTGGAAATGATGTTCTCATACAACCTTACTGCAATAGCTCTTAGCTCAGAGGGAAATTTTAACTCTTTTAACCTATTCCAAAGGTTGGTCCTAGGCATAGTGTCAAAATATTTCCTAAAGTCAAATAAACAACAAAGGAAATTGGTTTTATTGTTGTGACACTCCTCTGCAATGATCCTAAGCGTGATGAGGTGGTCCACAGTTGAATGATAACCTATAAAACCTGCTTGGCCTTTATCTTTTTTTTCATATATTTCTATTCACATGCTTATCTTATTTTCCAAAATACTTCCATACAGCTTGGATAAAATGGAGCTAATCATAATGGTCCTATAATTAGAGGGATATATTTTATCCCCACTTTTAAAAATAAGTACAATGAGGCTTTGAGTCCATAGTTTAGGGAAACCCTACTTGAGTGCTAAATTGGAGAGCTTGTGTAAGTGAGGGATTAGAATATGCTCTCCAATTTTTAACATTTCAGCTTGGTAGCCTTCAATGTCCTTAGCTTTCCTGTTTGCAAGATGCTCAACCCCAAAATTAATGTATTTTATAGAAAAAACTTCATCTTTTGTAGAAAAGTTTGGAATGTTGTCCAAGACATTACATGATTCGTAAATATTTTTAAGGTAGGAATTCTAGTTTGTCAGGGGAATCATATAATTTTCTTTAGTTTAACGAGTTAAAATTTACCTCCAAAATTTCTTTGGACCTATCTTAGATAGGTGCAAAAAACTCTCTTGCTTTTTATTTATGTAGTACCTTTTTTTCCTTTTAATTAGGGATTTGTATCTATTAGGGATGCATCCCTAATAGATTTTCAAGCAATATTACACTCATTATCATACCAAGAGTTGTTGGATGACATTTGTGATGGGTGTATAGGAAGTTCCATGATATTTCAAGAGAGTTTCGACAAATATTCTATCGATGGAAATGACGAATGATGACAATAAGACGTGAATGATAAATGTTGATGCAAACGTGGATGATATCAAAGATTATGTGGGGACATCAAACATCCTTGAGTATTGAAACCATCCCATACCGTCAAGGTATTTGTCTAGTCTAACCATGTCAATTTTCGACGCATACAAGCACAATTTGAAGAATTTTTAACGTTGGCCCCATTCACTGCTCATTGTGCAGGGTCAGTGCAAGATGAAATTTGTGATGGGTGTATTGGAAGTGCCATGACATTTCAAGAGAGTTTTGATAAAGATTCTATAGATAGCAATGACGAATGATGACAATGAGACGTCCATTATATTGAATGTTGATGCAAACATGGACGATCTAAAATATTATGTGGGGACATCAGACATCCTTAAGTCAACTATCTAGTCTAACCATTTAAAATTTTGACGCATACGGGCATAGATTGAAAAAAATTCAACGTTGTCCCCATTCACTTCTCATTGTGCAGGGTCGGTGGAAGACATTTGTGATGGGTGTATTGGAAGTTCCATGACATTTCAAGAGAGTTCTGACAATGATTCTATAGAAGGGAATGATGAATGATGACAATGAGATGTGCATGATGAATGCTGATGCAAACAATAAGATCTCAAAGATTATGTGGGGACATCAGACATCGTTGCATCTTGAAACCCTCCCATACTATCAAGGTATGTGTCTAGTCTAACCATTTCAAATTTTGACACATACAGGCTCAATTTGAATAATTTTCAACGTTGGCCCCATTCACTACTCATTGTGCGAGGTTGATGCAGGATGACATTTATGATGGGTGTATTGGAAGTTCCATGACATTTCAAGAGAGTTCTGACAAAGATTCTATAGATGGAAATGATGAATGATGACACTGAGGCATCCATTATATTGAATGTTGATTCAAACATGGATGATCTAAAATATTATGTGGGGAAATCATACATCCTTAAGTCTTGAAACCCTCACATACTGTCAAGGAAATTGTCTAGTCTAACCATGCCAAATTTTGACGCATACAAGAACAGATTGAAAAAATGTCAATGTTGGCCCCATTCACTTCTCACTGCGTGGGGTTGGTGGAAGACATTTGTGATGGGTGTATTGGAAGTGCCATGAAATTTCAAGAGAGTTTCGACAATGATTCTATATAAGGGAATGACGAATGATGACAATGAGATGTGCATGATGAACGTTGATGAAAACGTGGATGATCTCAAATATTATGTGGGGACATCATACATACTTGAGCCTTGAAAACCTCCCATACCATTAAGGAATGTGTCTAGTCTAACCATGTCAAATTTCAATGCATACAGGCACAAATTGAAGAAATTTGAATGTTGGCCCCATTCATTGCTCACTATGCAAGGTCAGTGCATGGCATTTGTTATTGGTGAATTGGAAGTTCCATGACATTTCAAGAGAGTTCCAACAAATATTCTACATATGGAAATGACGAATGATGAAAATGAGACGTCCATTATGAATGTTGATGTAAACATGGACAATATCAAAGATTATGTGGGGACATCAAAGATACTTGAGTCTTGAAACCCTGTCATATCGTCAAGGCATGTGTCTAGTCTAACCATGTCAAATTTTGATGCATAAAGGAACAAATAGAATAAATTTCAACAAATTTCAACGTTGGACCCATTCATTGCTCACTGTGAAGGGTCAGTGGAAGACATTTGTGATGGGTGTATTGGAATTTCTGTGACATTTAAATAGAGTTCCGAAAAAGATTCTACAAATGGAAATGACGGATGATGACAATGATACATCCACGATGAACATTGATGCAAACGTACTGGACAATCTCAAAGATTATGTGGGGACATTAGGCATCCTTGAGTCTTGAAACCCTCCCATACTGTCAAGGCATGTGTCTAGTCTAACCACATCAAATTTTGATGCGTACATGCATAGTTTGAAGAAATTTCAAAGTTGTCCCCATTCACTGCTTACTATGTGGGGTTGGTGGATGACATTTGTCATGGGTGTATTAATTTCCATGACATTTCAAGAGAGTTTCGACGAAGATTATACAAATAGAAATGATGAATGATGACAATGATACTTCCATGATGAACGTTGATGCAAACGTGGGCGATATCAAATATTATGTGGGAACATCAGACATCCTTGAGTCTTGAAAACCTCCCATAACATAAAGGCATGTGTCTAGTCTAACTACATCAAATTTAAATGCATAAAAGAACAATTTGTGATGATTGTATTGGAATTTCCATGAATTTCAAGCGAGTTTCGACAAATATTCTATGCATGGAAATGTCGAATGATGACAATGATACGTGCACGATGAATGTTGATGCAAACATGGATGATATAAAATATTATGTGGGGACATCATACATCCTTGAGTCTTGAAACCCTCCCATATCGTCAAGGTATGTGTCTAGTCTATCCATGTCAAATTTTGACGCATACATGCACAGTTTGAAGAATTTTCAATGTTGGTCATATTATAACACAAGTTTTAGGTGGGGAAAAGCCCGACCCAACCACAAAAGCAAGTGTTAGAACTAGGGAATCCTACACCCAATGTCACATCGATGTAGCTCTCGCACTTCAAGGGTGACTAGGTCACTCTAGGGAGGCGATCCCGATGTCCCTGGGGGGAAGTGTAAGGAGAAGCCCCCCAGAAGGTAAAGTGATGGAATAAATGATTGGTTGAAAATGGTAAGTGAAGAGCGGTAAATGGATAACAAGTAAAGAGATAGTTTCTGGTCCACCTGTACCTACCCGAGACACAAGAAAAGACTCTTTTCCGACCAAGTATAGTAATGGATCATAAATTTAAGCTTGATGTCCCTAAAATATAGTGGCATACAGGTTAGTAAATCAGCAATAGATTACATCCAAATCAAAAAGTAAAAGGTCTATATTAGTTAGCAATGTCAGCAATAAAACTAGTAAAGAATGTGGACCGAAAATAGCACTTACTTTCAAGACTGAATAAAGATGGTTGTCATAAAAGTAAATTTCTGCAGCATTATATCAGCCTTATGGTTTTATCATTCAATGAAGTACAACAACAAATCTGACTATCAAAAAGTGCCAAAATATATCCCAATAGATGCACCTAGGTTAGTAGGTTAAACTAGCAAAGTTAGAGGGTTAGTATAGGGTCAGTTTGTGAGATATTAGTGGTTAGAGTTATATTTTAAAGCAACACTAATGGCTGTAGGTTAGTTTTTCTACAGAAATAATAATTTGTGGGAGAATAGGATGCCCTAAGGGAGGAATAATACCCAAGGCATCAATATCATTATCCGAAAGTGACAACTTCAAAACTTGAAATTTGTACGTTTACCAAGGAAACAATTTGTTTCTCTAATGCAACAAGTAAATGACTACTACCTTTAAGAAAAGGTTTAATGGAGTCAAGAGAATGTAAATAATCTATATAGGATACTTCTTTAGGGGTGTAATCCCTTTTACTCCCCAAGGCAATCTTCTCTCAGCTAAGGTTTCAACTAGGAGGGTGTATGCAATTATACTCCTCATGTTAGTAAACCCTTATGAAGAAATATTGATCCAGGTGGATATCGGTGACCACCCACCTTTTCCGACTGGCTCAAAACAGTTTTCTGGCAATTTTGGCAATTTACTATTTTTAGCAGGTTTTAACTTCCGGGGCCATTTTGAGGTCCTAAATGAAGGTTTTTCAAGATCGAGGTTCTCAATGATAGATGAAGGCATAATTGAGCCCCCAAAATGAATATCCTCGATGATACCTTTCCAACGCGCTATCACACTCCTAAAACGGAGATCATATGCAAAAGTTACGACCCCAGGAAGTTGATGTACTCACTTACCCAAACGGGGCCCACATGACTTTTGGCGCTTCATCTCCTAGGGTTAGGTTTTTGGATGTTTAGGAATTTTGGCATTCCTTTTTATTGTAAAAGGGCCTTCAGAGCCTCATTGTAATCATCTTCTTGTGAAGGCGAGTAGCCGTCACATCTCTTCTCAGAGATAAGATGCCACCATTCTAGCGAGTCTTTCACTCTATATTTTTACAGTCTCTGTACATTTCTTTGATTAATATAAATCATGTATTATTGTATATCTGTGTTTATGGTTGCATCTCTGATACATTTATGTTATATTATTGAATATTTGCAATATCTCTGTGCATTTATTTATTATATCTCCGCTCTCATTTCGTGCTGAAAATAATCCGGATCAAATATTCCCTTAGCAATAAAATGGTGGAAACACACGTATGGGTGTATGCCCTTATACTCCCTACTTTGATCAATAAAATAGAACCTTTAACCTGTACAAATGATAATACAATGAAATAAATGACACCTTCAAGCATTAAAAGACAATAAAAGCTAGACTAACCACCAAAAAAGAAATGAAGAAATCATTCCAAGGCTAGTGCATGATATCCATCAACAATAACCAAGACATAGCCATACACAAAATCACAAGAGAGAGAACTAGCCAAAGAGACCAAAATTTTCAGTGCAAGAGCCTCTCACAATAGAGAGTTATGTTAAAAATGAGATCTTATGATATCTATTTATACAAAATGTAGCTAACATAGTTTGTCCACATATTTAGGGTAAAACACAAGATTAGGGGTTAAAAACCCTAATCTTTCCCCTTTTACAAAATAATATTAAACAATTCCATTAAAATTTCACTTTTGCATAAATAAAACCCTAATTTAGAAGGATGTCACCCCTTTAGGGGATGTTTTGGCATTAGGAGCAAGTAATTGGTGTAGGAGGATGATGTCTAGGCTTGCTAAAGCCACGTGTCAAGAATACAAATGTATTCCTTCAAGTTCAAGACCTCAAACCCCTCAAAATTTCCAAGTGCCAAAGCATATCATCTCACCACCATGCCCTAGCCCCCCACACATGATGTCATGCTAAAAAATAGGATGTTTTTCCCCTCCCGGGAAAGTCATTTGGCAAGAGAGGGTTGGGATATGTCATCCAAGTCATCATCAAGGCATTCCAAGTCCGATCTCTCTCATCCGGCATGCAGGTCCTTGACATCCAACCTGTGGGCTTGTAGCCTCATGGAAGCCCAAGCTAGGCTTGTTCTCCCAAAACTGTCCACCAAATAGGTCCTGCAAAGACAAATGACATGCCCTCCAAGGACATCAAGTCATAACATCATGATAAGTGAATCCAATCAATAAATAATCCATATAAGCATGTGCATCAAAGATCACTATATCAAACAAATAATTTCTCAAAGACACTATGCGACTTGTCAAGATTGAGTATGGGAGGGTTGACGAGGTGTCATATTGGGTAGATCTTGTCCTAGGTCTAGGATACCTTCCAGGAGATCCCTCTCTAATCCATGTAAAGTGGATGAAGTGGTTGGGGTCAAGACTCAATGGGAATAAGGCTCATGACATAAAAGGGGTTGTATTGTCTCATTCATGGGTGCCTTTGTAGAGGGTGTGTGATGCCTTTTTCCACAATGCACTTTTTCGAAGCCCATCAATTACCTTTTATCTTTTTTTTTTTCAATATAGCATAAGGAGAGGTTGAAGGTCACTTCCCTAGCATGGTGACCAGATGATGGAAATGTCACCCACAAACACCTAGTGGAAATGAGAAGTTTGGCTCGTGATGAGACCCCCTTTCTCTCAGTCATACAACTGAGATCCATTTCCCTGGTTTGGTGACCAGATAATGACAATTTCATACCACTAGATATTCATGGACATGATAGGTCGGCTTGTGATGAGACCTCCTATCCTTCAACTAACCCTTTAAGCATTCTTTATTATATTGTGGGTCCCCTTTACTCAAAGATAAGTGTTTCAATGCTTTCTTGGGTGATCCCTAGGTGAAGAATCTGGAAGGTTTATACAAGGATTTTATATTTTAGCCAACATCAACCCCTTTGGGTCTTCAGCCCCTTCTTCCCATAGAATGAGGGACCACCCCTTCTTGGGTCAATACACCCTAAAATCCGAAGAGATAAGGAAATGGAGGGGAATAATGATGGAAGGTGGTAAGTATGGTTGGGAATGGTATGATGGATCATTAAGGGAGTTCCTAGTAACAAAACCATCCCCAAGGAAAACCACTTACTAGGGAACAATGTCAACCACCAAGGTGAAGAAGGGAAAAGGGCATAATGTCCAAGCACATATCATGAAATATAGAGAAAAATAAGATACAACATAATCAAATGGCTTAAATATTGAAATGATTCTCACCATAATATGGACTTGTACCTCATGGAGCAAGGCCCACTACCTTCTGGAAGCCAGCTGGTGTGGTGGATGCCATCTGCAAAATTGTGACTATTTGTGTTGGTGAGTGGGTTTTCCATCTGTGCAAAAGGGTATTGTTGGTCATGTAGTCTCTCGGTACTCCATATCTACAACCAGAGGTCCTTGAGACATGATATCCTTAGTTATCCACACAATGGGGATAACATCTGGCTCCTACTTGGGGACATGTGCTCACTGTAGAGTGCATGAGAACTGCAACATCTCCTGGTAGACCTATGCCTGCAAGGAAACATCAAACTATCAAGTGCAGGATGGCCTACTCATCCTTGTTCTCATATGATGATAATCAAAGACAACTAATCTAGAAAAGTAAATTTTGACATTTTTCAAAAAATTCTAAGCTAAGCATGAAATCAATATGTAAGTAGAGAAAAATGAAAAATGAAATTCATTTAAAATAACATGAGAAATAAAGATGCAAATGAAAGGAAAAAAAATGACTTACCTACTTACCTACTTACCTGGGGCCTTGGGGCCCTGAAGATCACGTGCTAGATGATGTCAGGTGAATTCATACAACCAATACAACCATTTGATCATCTCATCAACGTATCTCCCCCTGTTCTTAATCATATAATACAACAAAGATAAGTTAAGCACATAATAATCATGAGTATAAGCACACATATAATCGATCATGAAATAAAAATCATGAATAGGGGTGGAAGGGAGGAAATCCTTATGGAAAGAGAAACCATCAGCCTGATCATCCTGCCTGAAAGTGTAGCCACAAGAAATGAGATATCGGAAAAAATACTGCATGGTCTCCTAGAGAAGAGGGTAATAGGTAAGGAACAATCTCAAGTGTAGAAAAACATCGCCTCTTCCCTTGTGAATCTCCATGGAAATCTCCAAGATGAAAATGATTCTACTTGGAAGAATGAACCTCTCACTGCACTGAGGTGGCCACATCCTAGTATTTCTCAAAATCTAAGAACAACGGTTGGAAGTCCTTATAAAACAAATCTGCATTCTCAAAAGGGTATGTACCAAAGGATGACTGGAGATCACTCTGAGTATGTTGTTACAAGTCATCCTCGAAGGGGAGAACAAATCTGTAACCATATCATCACCATGACGTCAAACATATGAATCATATACATATGAGGACCACTCCTCTGATGATGGCACCCCCTCTACCTGAGATCTACCCTCAATGCCATAAATGGGGTCTCTATCACATTTGAGGCAACTAATATCCCATCTGCGTCTGCCAATCTTTATGAAAGTATCTATAGGCTCATTAACCATATTGAAAGGTACTTTCATAAGACCATCAATATGACTGAAAATGACCATATTTGTGTCTTTGTGTGCAGGAGGAGTAGAGGCATGGATGTCTTCAACTGGACCTTCAAATTCTTCATCTTCAAGACTGATCGATTCTTCAACATTAGGAGATGAACAAGGTTGGACAACCTCTCCTTCATCAAGTGGGATCAGAGATAGTGGTGCCTCAATATTTTGCGCTTTATCATAATTCTTCTTTCTTTTTATAGACAAGCCCCTCCATCACCTCTTCATCACAAGAGGCTTGATTCAGAGTGCATAGTTCTTTTCTTTCTTTTCTTCAAGGGATCTGTCATATCCAAGGTTTCCTCCAATACTTATTCACTTTCAAGGTCATGGAATAAAGCATCATCAAGGTCTTCGAAAGGGTCACAACTCATTGTGTTCTCTTCTTGATGACTTTCTTCATATGTTTGTTCTTCAAAAATTTCTTCATTGTCAGGGGAAAGAAATAAATCTCTTATGAGATTCATCATTTCATCAACAACTTTATTGGCATCCTTTTCCTTTTCCATCTGTAAAAGTTCCTTCTTTGAGGCATAACAATTTCTGAATGGGGGTTCATCCCATGGTGCCATATTTCCATTGAACTAAAGGACACATCAATGGAGTCTCCAGATGAGATCAAGGCTCATCAAAGGATGTAAAGGGGGGAAAAGGGAATGATGAGTTCTTGGAAGGTGGAGTCGCCAAATGAACTTCAAGGAGATTTCATCAAGGGTGGAAAGGGAACATCCCTTGGGTGGAGTCACCAGGCAAGCTAAGGGAAAGGGTTTGGGATAGCTTACCAAAGTGTCGTTAGGGTACGGAGAAGATTCAAAATATTCCCCAGAAATGACACCAAAATGTTATAACATAGTTGTAGGTTGGGAAAATCCCGACCCAACCACAAAAGAAAGTGCTACAACTAGGGAATCCTACACCCAATGTCACCTCTATGTAGGTCTCACACTTAAAGGGTGACTAGGTCACTCTAGGGAGGCGATCTTGGTGACCCTAGGGGGAAAGAGAAGGATGAAGGGAAGTGTAAGGAGAAGTCCCCCGAAAGGTCAAGTGATGGAAGAAATGATTGGTTGAAAATGGTAAGTGAAGAGAGGTAAATGGATACCGAGTAAAGAGATAGTTGCCAGTGCACCTGTACCTGCACGAGACACAAGAAAATACACTTTTCCAACCAAGTATAGTAATGGATCAGAAAGTTAAGGTTGTTGTCCCTAAAATACAACGACATACAGGCTAGTAAATCAACAATAGTTTATATCCAAAATCAACAAGTAAAAGGTCTATATTAGTTAGCAATGTCAACAATAAAACTAGTAACCAATGTGGACCGAAAATAACACTTTCAAGACTAAATAAATATTGTTGTCATGTTTACAGATAGAAGGCAAAGTATGCTTGTCATTGATGGCAAGAAAAACAGTGGTGATGCAACGTCGATGGAAAACAAGATGGAAAGATCCACAATGATGTTGGCAGAATGATGTTGACATGTTTACAGGCAGAGTGTGCATGGCAAGAACATCAACAAAGACATAGAAGAGAAAGCTCAAGAAGCTCAGGAGGAATAACGTGAGTGTGCATCAATGGAAAACAGGCAATGAGTGAACAGTATGCAGGAACAACAAAGCTCAGAAGAGATATCACTTTGCACTTTCCAGAAGTGCAACCGAGGTCCAAGAGAAGGACTCGTAGAAGGTTCAAAGGTCGAGGCCTTTGACACTTAGTCATTCTTCCAGGTTGGGAGCAAGCGTAAGCTCATAAGGAGGAGTGATAGTGACCGCCATATAATAATCTAGTGATGAGAGGAAGCGTATATGAGGAGATCAGATCTCAGTCATTAGATATCAGTGCATAGACTAGCAACTGTTGGATCCTAAGGAAAGTGCACGAGACAAGTTCTGAAGTCATCGAAACCGTCCATCATTAGAGATGACACGTGGCTAAAGATCGACATTTCGCTGACTGAAAGGTCAAAGGAAGAAGTTTCTCTAGCCCCTCAAACTCATGATATTTGAGGTCGCAAAATGATCCTGATCGTTGGAGCCAGAGGACACGCAGCGAGCAATTGTAATTTCGCTGACTCACAAACTTGAGAAGTCGAAGTTGTGAGTTGTGGGAACTCTCGATACGTGAGGTCATGAAACAATCTTGGCTGTTGGAGCCAAAGGACATGTGGCAAGTGAATGGAATTTTTTTGACTCACAAACTAGAGAAGTCAAAGGTGCAAGTTGTGGGAACTTGTGATATGGGAGGCCGTGAAACAATCCTGGCCGTTGGAGCCAGAGGACACGTGGCGAGTGATTGGAATTTCACTGACTTGCACACCGGAGGAGTCAAAGGAATATGACATAGGAACTCGTGATATGAAAAGTCATGAAATTATCTAGATCGTCGGATCACCAAAGATCTGGATCGTTGATCTGATATGAAGTCAGATTCCACGATATTGATCACAACCGTCAATTAGAGGGAGAGATCTCGATTGTTGATCTGATATGAAACATTTCAGAGTTTCGCAATTCAGAAGTTTGGAAGCAACTCACAACAGGAGGTCACGATATGAGAAATTGTGAAACACCCTTGTGTTTGGCCCCTGGTCATAGCTTATGGTCACATCAGAGGAAGAGAAGTGAAGGAGCTAGCGCCGCTAAGCTCCATTTCAAAGTTTCGCGTTTTAGGAGTTTGAAAGAAACTCACAGTAGGAGATCGCGATATGCAAAATCATGAAATCACTTTATGTTTAGCATTCAGTCACTGCTCGTGGTCATGTGAGAGGAAGGAGCTAGTCCAACTAAGCTACATTTCGGATATTGCGGCTTGGGAGAGTCGAGATGTCTCATACCAAGATCCCTAAGGTCACGAGTCGCGAAGCCCCTGTTGGATAGGTGAATGGTCACCGCCAGTGGTCACGTGAAAGGAAAGGGATTAGCCAGAAGATCTAGTGCCCATTGTGTAGTTTTTCACAGAAAGGGAAAAGGCGCCAAGAGCATGAGGGCGCAGAGGTTCTCTAGGGAACTGACATAAACCACTGATTATTTTTGCACAGAGAATTCTAAGAGGCTTCAGGGTGATCGACAGAGAAGTCGAAGAGTCTCGACTACCAGATAAGCCAAGGAATCTCAGGAAATGTCTAGTGATGATGAAGAGATTTGGTAATGATAGAGAAGACGAAGAGTCTCGACTACTAGAAAGGCTAAAGAATCTTAGCATAATGGCCACTCGTGATGAACTCATAGGCAAAAAAACTGCTAGAGAATATGAAGATTTGTGATGATGATCATGAGATGACTCGATGTGAGAAAGGCACGTAGAACTATGAAGGAAGTGTATTTGGCTGTGGAGCTATGGGGGTGTGAGGTAGAGCTGTGGTGAACAACCTGTTGGGGAAAAATAGTGACTATAAAGAGCATGTAGAGGCATTGTGCATGAGGCATGCAAAAGGTGCATAGAGAATATAAAAATGCAGAACATAGAGGAGTTGAGGCGATGATTGTGTGTGATGCATGCGTGTAGAAGCATGTTGTGTAGGAGCTGAAGCACAGAAGAAGCAAGGAACAAAGATGCATATCTGAGAGAAGAAGAGAAAGTAGAGGTGTGCATGTAGAGACAAAGAAGAAGATTAGGAAGCTAAAAATGATGCGAGCAGAGAGACATTGATGTAGGCAGAGCAGAGCAATGTAGATGAACAATGATGTGACTGGTAAGCCATAGATAAATTATGTATCACCGTGATAAGTTGTAAAAGGAAAAGATTTATATTTCAGGGTGGTAGGGAGGTGCTTGGGAGGATTGGTTTCCTCAGAATTTCAAGTGGGTGCTTGAAGAACATGGAGTTGTAGCTTCCATCTGGTTACATCTAGAAAAACTAGGGTGGTAGGGTGGTGCAAGGGAGAACTATTGTTCTCTGTTATCCAGGTTGGTTCCCATGTGACTGGAGGTTGGTGCTGGAACACCCAAGGAGTTGGTGCTTCCCTCTAGTGGGTGCTAGAGAAACTAGATAGTTGGTTCTCTCAGCAAGTTGCAACTTGCAAGATAGAGGTGGTAGCGTCACAATGAGTTGGTGCTCATAAGAATGATAATGTAAAGAAAATAAAGATTACTTATCATATGAAGAAGAAGAGGTTTTTTCACTTTATGGGTTTCCTTAAGAAATATTTGTTTCTGTGTATTTCATGTGTGTGATTGATGTTTAATATTCTAGTGCCTACTTCCCTGTATCATTGTGATCGTGATTGAGTTTTCTGTGAAGAGTTTAAAATGGGTATAATTGTTTAAGCATAGTAACAACTGATTCACCCCCCCTCTCAATTGTTCAACAATTGGCATCTGAGCATGTTCCTTTTATCTAAAGGTAGATTAGTAAGCTTAAACATGTCAAACCATGAAGGAAATTCAACCAATAAGTCCCCCTTGTTCAATGGAACAAACTTTGCCTTCTAGAAAGTTAGGATGAGAACTTACATGATGGATTTAGGTGCAGATGTCTGGGATGTGGTAGAGACTGGTTATGTAAAGCCAATTGTAATAAATAATAAGGATGACAAGCTAGATTTCAGCTTCAACGCTAAGGCTATGAATGCTATTCTGAGTGGGCTTGCAGAAGCGGAATTTGTAAAAGTTATGCACATAGAAACTGCCAAAGAAATGTGGGACAAACTCATTAGTGGTTATGAAGGTAATGAGAAGGTAAAGGACGCCAAGCTTCAAACCTATAGAGTATATTTTGAACAACTAAAGATGAAATAGGATGAAACTGTTGGGAAGTACCTTATGAGAGTCGAAGAACTAGTAAATGCAATGAAAGTACTTGGTGAAAAAATTGAGGAACCCTCTTTAGTTCAGAAAATTTTGAGATCTCTACCAGATAGATTCAACCCAAAGGTATCTTCTATAGAAGAACTTAATGATCTAAAAGATTTGGATTTTGATCAACTTCTAGGAACGTTGACTGCATATGAAATGAAAATAGGTAAAGATAAACCCACCCCTATAGAAGCATCATTTAAAGCAGATAAGGATGAGGATTCTGAGCCGGGTGAAATTGAAGCAAAATTTGTGAGAAGACTAAAGAAAGGATCAGGCAAGTATCAAGGGAAGTTTCCCTTCAATTGTTTTAACTGTCGAAAGATAGGTCACTTTGCATCTAAGTGTCCACACAAGAAGTAGGATCATAATTCTGAAGGTGAAAAGAAGTACAAATCCAAAAGATTTGATAAAAAGAAAAGTTTATGTGTAAACAATGATGACTCTTTAGAAGAAACAGATAGTGACTCTTCTTGTGAAGATAAGGTAAATGAATTCATGCTTATGGCCAAAGAGTATTATGATAATAAAATCACAGGAAGTGATGCTAATTATGAAGAAGTTGTGGTTGATATGAAAGGTGGACTAATCATTTCCTTAGAAGAAATTGACAGACTCAGATTCAAGAAAAGAAAACAAAAACAATTGTTGATGTAGTTGGAAAAGAATGATGAAGACTTTGCCCTGCTAAAGGTGGAGTTAGAAGAGGCAAATAAAATAGAGGACATTCTGAAACAACAACTATTAGAAAAGAAATAAATATGTGAAGCCTTGGAGGAAGAGGTAGTAAAGACTAGAAAAGAGATGGAGAAGTTCAAAGCATTGTATCTCCAAAATATTCCAAGCATTAAAGCCTCAGAAGGATTAACCACCATTCTGAATTAACAAAGGAATCCAAATTTGAAAACTGGTTTGGGTTATGAAGAAGGATCAAGTTGTAGTCAGCCAAGCAACAAATATTCCATCAAGTTTGTCAAATCTAAATTCATTGACAACAACAAATATGGAGAAACAGAGGAAGATAATAAGCCGCCAAGGAAGAGTGAAAGAAAAAATACCAGAACTGAAACTGTAGAACAAAGAAATCGGCCCGCTCAAAGAAGACAACCATTTTCTTGGTACAAAGGATTTTTCTATGGATATTGTTTTTTCTGTTCTAACTTTGGTCACAAAGTTGTAAACTATTCTTTAAGATTTAGATATGAGAAATCAAAACACTCAAGGAATAGATATCTGCCACAACAAAGAATGAGACAGCCAAGTAACAAACAATCACAGACTGTGAATCATGTGATGGCTGGAAAAAGGGCACAGGTTAAGCAAAACAATCGTTATGATCCTTTATTCAATGAACCATAATGTTACACCTACCATAATTTTGGACATAAAGTTGCAGACTGTCGCTTAAGGAACTACGAGCCAGATTTGAATCCTTCTACTGAAAATGTCAAGGTTTGGAAGAAGAAAGAAAATGACAAGTGTGGACTAGTGTTGTCAACTCAAAGACAAAAGAACCCATGGTATATTGACAGTGGATGCTCCAAACATATGACATGAGACAAAAGTAAGTTTCTGTCTCTAAGTGAAAGAAAATCAGGAAATGTAACCTTTGGAAATGATGCTCCTGGTAAAATCAAGGGTAAAGGGATGGTGAGTTTGAGTAATGGTAAAGGAAAAGCCTAGGATGTTCTGCTTGTGGATGGTCTGAAACATAATTTTCTCAGTGTAAGTCAAATGTGTGACAGAGGATGTGAAGTGTTGTTCACTTCCAAGGATTGTAAGATAAATTCTGTAAACTCAGGATAAGTGGTGGCTAAAGGCATAAGGACAGATAATAATGTATATGCGTTGAAAGAAGATAGAGAAGAGTGTCATCTAAGAAAACATGATGAAAGATGGTTATGTCATAGGAGACTTGGACATATAAACTTTGACCACTTAATCAATCTTAAAAACCTTGAGGCAGTAAAAGATATTCCAAGAATATCAAAGCCACAAGACTCTGTGTGTAAACCCTGCCAAGTAGGAAAGCTAACCAGGACTCAGTTTAAATCCAAGATCTCTACTTCAGCAGAGAAACCACTCCAATTAATTCATATGGATTTATGTGGACCATCAAGACAAGAAGGCACAGGGAAGGAAAAATACTTTATGCTGATTGTTAGGACCACACAATGTACCTTTTTGCCTATACTTTTTGCCACCATTATACTCTTGATCACCTACATTTAGACTCATACTATCACTTTATCTGATCATCTCAAAGGTATACAATGTCCCTTCTCATTACTATATGTTTAATCTATTTTGCATGATATTTTACATCACTCTCGTACTTAACTATTGATTAGAAATGCATAAGTGTCCAAAACTGCAGATTAGCATTTGAGGCCTATTGCTGAAACACAGAGCTGTCCAAGGTCGTTGTTGCTGAAACAAAGAACTGATGCTGAAACACGGAGCTGCTACACAGTCCGAGGTCGCAGATGCTGAAACACAGAGCTGCTACACAGTTCGAGGATGCAGATGCCGAAACACGGAGCTGCTACACAGTTCTAGGATGAAGATGCTGAAACACGGAGCTGTTACACAGTTCAGAGTTGCAGATGCTAAAACACAGAGGAAACTGCCAGAACCGACGATGCTGAAACACAAGGAAGCCGCCACAGTCAGCGGTCAACGCAGTCAGAGCACAATTCATGTGGCTGAAACAACCCGCGAATTGCGATGCTGAAACAACATCAACAACAATGAGAAGAAGCTGTTACACCAGCTGTAACAACAATACCTCGTTCAATTCCTGTAATAGCATTCGGTTGCGTGAGAATAGGACATCCTATGCTGATTTAGAAAGAAGATCTGATTTAGGATAGGATTCAGATATGCATTGTAATGATTGTATCGAGGGGATTTCCTCTTTAAATCAGAGGAAATCACCATTCGAGATATCAAAGTTTTGATGTATTGAAGCAACTCCAGAGAAGCGAGACGTATTCTATTCTTTCAATTTGTAATGTGATATTTCGACAGATGAATATAAGACTACTTTGAGTATCCTTCTCTAGCTTTTCGTTCAGGGGAATCTTGTGAGAAGGGAGGGCCCACCTTCTTCACAAGATTCACCCATTAGTTAGAAGTGTGTTAGTA
>ML781104.1:39766-71259 GCA_009831015.1 Picea engelmannii | reverse complement strand
ATAACAAATGCATAGCCATAAACAAAATCACAAGAGAGAGAACTAGCCAAAGAGAGCGAAAATTTCAATCCAAGAGCCTCTCACAATGGAGAGTTATGTTAAAAATGAGATCTTATGATCTCTATTTATAAAAAATGTAGCTAACATAGTTTGTCCACATACTTTAGGGTAAAAAAAAAGATTAGGGATTAACAACCCTAATCTTTCCCCTTTTACAAAATAATATTAAACAATTCCATTAAAATTTTACTTTTGCACAAATAAAACCCTAATTTAGAAGATGTCACCCCTTTAGGGGATGTTTTGGAATTAGGAGAAAGTCGTTGGTGTAGGAGGAGGGTGTCTAGGCTTTCCAAATCCACATTTCAAGCATCCAAATTTATTGTACCTCATGGAGCAAGGCCCACTTCCTTTCAGAAGCCACCTGGTGTGGTGGATGCCATCTGCAAAACTATGACTATCTGTGGTGGTGAGTGGGTTTTCCATCTGTGAAAAAGGGTACTGCTGGTCATGTGGTATCTCGACACTTCGTATATGCAACCTGAGGGCCTCATGACATGATCTCCTTAGTTATCCAAAAAATTGGGATAACATGACCCATTCACTGCTCACTGTGTGGGGTCGGTGTAGGATGACATTTGTGATGGGTGTATTGGAAGTGCCATGACATTTCAAGAGAGTTCCAACAAATATTTTGTAGATGGAAATGATGAATGATGACAATGAGACATCCATTATATTGAACATTGATGAAAACATGGATGATCTCAAATATTATGTGGGGACGTCAAACATCCTTAAGTATTGAAACCCTCCCATACTGTCAAGGAAACTATCTAGTCTAACCATGTCAAATTTTAATGCATACATGCACAGATTGAAAAAATTTCAACATTGTCCCCATTCATTGTTCACTATGTGGGGTCGGTGGAAGAAATTTGCGATGGGTGTATTGGAAGTTCCATGAAATTTCAATAGAGTTTCGACAACGATTCTATAGAAGGGAATGACGAATGCTGAAAATGAGATGTGCATGATGAATGTTGATGAAAACGTGGACGATCTCAAAGATTATGTGGGGACCTCAAACATCCTTGAGTCTTGAAACCCTTCCATATCGTCAAGGTATGTGTCTAGTGTAACCATATCAAATTTAGACGCATACAAGAAAACTTTGAAGAATTTTCAACGTTGGCCCCATTCACTGTTCATTGTGTTGGGTCGATGCAGGATGACATTTGTGATGGGTGTATTGGAAGTGCCATGACATTTTAAGAGAGTTCTGAAAAATATTCTATAGATGGAAATGACGAATGATGACAATGAGACATCCATTATATTGAACATTGATGCAAACATGGACAATCTAAAAGATTATGTGGGGAAATCATACATCCTTAAGTCTTGAAACCCTCCCATATCGTTAAGGCAACTGTCTAGTCTAACAATGTCAAATTTCAATGCATACAGGCACAAATTGAAAAAATTTCAATGTTGGCCCCATTCACTACTCTTTGTGCGGGGTCAGTGGAAGACATTTTTGATGGGTGTATTGGAAGTTCCATGAAATTTCAAGAGAGTTCTGACAACGATTCTATAGAAGGGAATGACGAATGATGACAATGCGACGTGCATAATGAATGTTGATGCAAATGTGGACGATCTCAAAGATTATGTGGGGACATCAGACATCCTTGAGTATTGAAATCCTCCCATACCATCAAGGAATGTGTCTAGTCTAACCATGTCAAATTTGTATGCATACAAGAACATATTGAAGAAATTTCAACATTGGCCACATTCACTGCTCACTATGCGCCGTGCGGGGTCGGTGCATGAAATTTGTCATGGGTGAATTGGAAGTTCCATGACATTTCAAGAGATTTCCAACAAATATTCTGCAGATGGAAATGACGAATGATGACAATGAGACGTCCATTATGAACTTTGATGCAAACATGGACAATCTCAAGGATTATGTGGGGACATCAGACATCCTTGAGTCTTGAAACCCTCCCATACCATCAAGGCATGTGTCTAGTATATCCATGTCAAATTTTGATGCATACAGGCACATATTGAAGAAATTTCAACATTGGACCCATTCATTGCTCACTGTGAGGGGTCAGTGGAAATGTCTTCCATGAAATTTCAAGAGAGTTCCGACAAATATTCTACATATGTAAATGGCGAATGATGACAATGAGATGTGGACGATCTCAATTATTATGTGCAGGGTCGATGGATGTCATTAATAATTGACCATATATAATCCCTAAGAAATTAACCATTAAACTACCTAACCCCTAAGCCTTAAATCCCTTATCCCTTGACCCTTAATCCCTTAAAATATAACCCCTAATCCCTTAACCCTTAATCCCTAGATCCCAAATCCCTATATATCCTAATCCCCAAATCCCCTATCCACTTTGTTGCACAATTGGTTTAGATTTATGGACATATGGTTTGTACAATTGGTTGTCATTGATGTCAACCCTTGGAGAGTGATCTTGGATATTTATGTCAACCCTTAGATATTGATGTCAACCCTTGGAGAGGTCCAAATATGTTGGACAGTTGATTGACATTTGTATGATCATGATTGATGATGAGTTCGTTGGGTACATTTGATGTAGTCTACATGTAGTCTCGAAGGTCTGGTTATGGGACCCAAAGTTTATTAAGGAATAACGACATGAAGGAAAGTGAAATTTCAGGTAAGACTATAATATATGGATAATACATGTAATTCCATTTCCAGTGATAGGTGGTACGCCACGTGGATCCTCATGGTTGAGGAGTTTTGGCCTTGTGAATATGGAAGCCCCAAAGAATGGTAACAAAACCCCTAGTTGGTTACAAGTCAATGAATGAAAGGGTAAAGTGGTTGTAACAAGAAAATTTAAGTATCCCTAAAGTTGAGGAAAGTGGTCCCAAAGTGTTCAAGAATCCCTAAAGTTAAGAAAAGTGGTCCCAAAGTTAAGGAAAGAGGTTACTTAGAAAAAGTATAAATACACCTCAAGAAGTCTCTCATAAGTACATTAAATATGCACAAAAGTTCATTGAATATCTATCTAATTGATCAAGTGATTATTATCTGAGTTAAACAAGGATATCCGAGGAATTTTTTAGAGGGAAGATGAAGTAAAGAAGATCGAAATTCCAAGGGAGGATGAAGTCTTGTGAGGATGTACTGTTCTAAGGTATATTATTTATAGGTCATCTTACCATTTTCTCCATAAATTATCTTATAGAATGATTCATATAGTTAAACCTGGAGGATACTAAGATGACATATCAAGGTACATGTGGTATAAATTTCAGCTGGAGATACACTCTGTGGAAGATAAGGTTTTTGTCTAGTCCTAGAACTAGTCTCAAACAGGTGTTTTGGGTAAAACAGTCATAACGTATCCATAGAAGATCCAAATTCATTGGATATGATACAGTCCATAGTATGTTGGGTGCAGTTTTCAGATCCATATATTAAATATTCCTCACGTGGAATTCTCTACAAGGTCGCTCTCTAGAATAAGCCAGAATTCAACAAGGTCTACCATTTTTTCTATAATGCATTTTCTCGGATGTTCCAAGAAGTGAAACTTGGAGGAATTGTAGAGAAGACACTGAATAGTATTGTGTACATGATTCATATCTTTATTCATTATAGGTACATAGTTATGCTTGTTTAAAGTTAGTGTTTTTTACTAATCTAAAAACTAGTCTCGTGAGACTAAGGTAATGTTTGATGAAGATGTTATTCTCTTGTTGTTGAAGTTGAGGAAGGACTGCAGGTATGTGATCACACACAATAGGTATGTTACAGAGTTATAGGGATGTTTATATCCATGTTTTTAGGGTTGCATGTTGATGTTCTTATGGTGTATGGCATGATTGAGACATCTCATGAGTGATATGGTATATGGTTGAGGCACATGGTTTGAGGATCATGTTGGATATTGTGCACATTGTTTGAGATACATTTTGGTATATGTATGAGGCACTTGTTGGTGATATATATACATGGTTGGTACACATTTGGCACATATTCTTGGCATATGGTTGATGCACATTTCATGGTATCTGGTACATGTTGGGTGAGATACATTGTTGGTACACTTCTTGGTTTATTGGTACAAGGTGTATGGTTGTTGTGTTAGTGGTATACCATTGATATTGATACATTGTTGAGATATATACTTGGCATATAGTAGTACATGCATAGGATACATCTCTTAGTGGTGATGGTACTTGGCTGAGATACACTCTTGGTATTACTTGTTCAACATATCTTATGGTACATGGTATAGTACAAGTTTGATGCTTGATATGGTATATGAGACACATTTCATGGTTGGCACATGGTATGGTATAAGGTAGAGGTATTGATGTGCATGGTTGATGTACATGGTTGATTTTCATGGTTGGCATATGGTATGGTATATGATACAGGTACATGGTTGGCACATGGTTGATGGTACAATTTGATGTATGGTACATGCTTGGTACATGATTGATGCACTTGTTTTGGTACATAGTTGATGCACTTGATGGTACAGGTTGTGGTACAGATTGATGCATGGTAAAGGTTGGTACATGGTCGAGACACATATTTTCTGATGGTATGTGGTGATGTTAGATCATGCTTGGTTGAGGCATGTGTTTGTTAGACATATATTTGAGAGGTGTTTTTGATATATGATCCATGTGAGAGGATCTGGTTGAGTATCAGTGACAGTGGAAGTGACAGTGACAGTATCAATGATAGTGATAGTGACAGTAACAATGGAAGTGCCAGAGTTGTAACAGAGTTTTTGATAGTGGCAGAGTCTGTGACAGTTGGTCTACATTTATATTTCAGTGCGGTAGGACAGGGCAAGGAAAGGGGGTTGTAGCCTCCTTTTGATTGGAACCAAAGAATTAGGGAGTTGGAGCTTCCTTCAGGTTGGAGCATGAGAACTAGGTGGTTGTAGCCACCTTCCGGTTGGAGCCGGAGAACCCGGGGGGTTGTAGCCTCCTTTTAGTTGGAACTAGAGAATCAACGAGTTAAATCTTCCTTCAGGTTGGAGCCCGAGAATAGGGGGTTGTACCCTACTTCTAGTTGTATCTTGAAAATTGGGAAGTTGGTGCTTCCTATGAATGAATTCTTGATATATATAAGAAATCATTTCATGGTTTTCTCCCATTTGGGTTTCCACGTAAATATCAGTGTACCGTGTTCTTGATGTGATGTTGCATATGTTTGCATGATTATGATATATTTATTGGATGCATTCATAGATGATACATCGATGATATAATGCTAAACACTATTGGTAAAGATAAAGAATATATATTGTGGTTAAAAGTGGAGCAATTTCTCATTACTAATTCACCCCCCCTCTCAGTAATCCAACACACTTAACCCCCAACAACTCAACAAATTAACTATTTAGGCACATTAGGAGTTAAATTGGGAGAAAAACTAGAAGCTAAAAAGGAAGCTAATCTCGATGCTAAATTTGAAGCTAAAATGGAGTCTAAACTGGAAGCTACATTGGAAGCTAAACTTGGCACTAATTTGGGTGCTAAATAGGGTGCTAAATTGGGCGCTAACTTGGGAGCTATTAGTGCCTAATTTAACACCAAATTGGGTTGCTTGGTGAAAATAACGCCATCCCGATATATTATGTCAACTTTAGCAAAAAAGTGGAGAAAAATACATTAAAACAACTAGTGGAAGAAAAAAAGGGAGCTAAAAATGAAGCTAATCACGGGGATTTGTTGTAGTGTATTTTTACACAACATTTCGATAGAGAAATATTTTATGGAGGTAGAGAGGGTTGTTGAAAAATTATGATAGATGTCTTCAATATTCTTCTTATATGATAGAAGATTAGAGTTATTTTTGTCAAAAAACAAGTGTCTTTGGATATCAGAGTTATTTTCAAGGGGGTTTTTGTTCAAGATAAAGTTTAGAGTTAGGGTTAAAGGTTTATGATCAGAGTCGCACTCATGGTCGTTTAAAATATTATTATTTATTGTTTGGTTGTAAACATGAATATTTGAAATAACATAATCCACAACACTACTACCTAACCCATGGATACGATTCATTTGGCTAGATTTTGGCCACTTCATTAGACCATTGCAAATGATTATATCTTGAGAACTACAAAGCTTGATTAGCTTAGTACCATACAAATTCTCGGTCAAGTCTTTCAAATTTATATTTTATCTATTAACTAAAACAAGGTCCTCGTCTAGCCATAGAGGATTACGATTGGAATCATTGATTTTCATATTAATTAGCTAGATTGTATCATCTCCTCATTTGTTGTGAAAATCATCCAAACAACATCATGTGGTCATGTATTCTAGGCTACTTACAATGACAATTACACCTTGTCTCGAAAAACTTAACAAGTATGATTGGTTTTGAGTACAATATCTAAGTTTACTTGTGTGACAAAACTTAAGGTCTCCCTACTTTTCAGTCATGTTCTTTTTCCGTTATTTTAAACTTCATTCTATTATCTCTCATCTACGAAGTTTTGGGGTTTCAAATTGTGATTACATATGTGGTAGTTTTTCTTCCTCTTTGTAATAGTTATGGGTTCTTGGTTGTTGGCTACCATTGGTGTGGTTTGGTATGCAATTAATTGGATTTAAGGAAGATTTGCATTGGTGAGAGATCGTCAAAGAGACTTGTTAAATCAAACCATTCTTCTATCATTTGCATGAAAGGTCAATACCATGCCTTGTCAATTTACATGAGTTTTGGGTGTAAATGAATTTATTGTTGACGCTTCACTAAGTTTCGCTTAAATGTTGATTTTTGTATATCTGTCTAAAAATTGGCTTGCTCTTCATAGCATTTACCATGCTTCCAAAGTATATAAGGTTTTGAAGCCAACAACTTGTTGAAACCTCGGGTTCATACATGTCCAAATCCAATTCCAATCAATAAAATTCATCCCTTCTACAACCCATTCATATTCTTTCGATGATGCTTCTCTCTTTTTTTGCATTAAAGTTTTCTTTGTATTGTGATACTTCCAACTATTTGTAGCATGTTAACTCATTCTTGTAGTGGATGAAATATTTCTAGATTACTTTTATATTTTTTTGGCTTTGAAGTTCGCTTTGCATTGTAATCTTTCCAACTATATGTTATAGGTTAACTCATTGTTGTAGTAGATGAAGTATTTGTGGCTCACATTATTCTATCTGATTTCTGAACATATCCTAACTGTGTCTATGCGTTACTTCCTACTAAAAAAATTATGATAATGAAAGGTATAAGCCTAAATTTCTCATATGTGACATCAAAACACTTCATAATCATTCATAATGCCTAAAGTATGGTAAACACCTGGGAGTAAATAAATTAATTTTACGGTATTTGTTCCAAATATTTCAACTTAAGGAGGATGCCATGGTAATACATACATTAACTTCATGGGTAGTTTTTCTAGATATTTCAACTTGATGAGGACACCATCACTTATGGATATTTAGAATAAATTGGTATTCATAATGATACCTTATATCTTTTAGAATATATTGGTAGTTTAAGTACATTAAACATCTATCCAACAAACAAACAATCTTATAACCATGTCCATCTTGCAATGCTTGTACATGGGAAAAGGAGGTTGCACTTATGTCAAAATGCATGTAATAAGGCAATGGTGTCAAAATCTTGTAACAAGTTATGAAATTAACCACATGGAGAAAGAATGTCATCCATTTTTACTACAAAGTTTGATCGTTTGATATCAGAATATATGTTTGTGGTTCTACTTGTAGAAAGAACATGCATATATTTTATATAGGCTACTCCTATTCCTTAGATTTGACATATGTGTATTGCAACTATCACTCACCTTTAATATCATTATGATTATTCCATTGTGGTGCAATGCCTTAACTCCTTTGCATATACCAGCAATTATTTCTATAATCATTGGGCCGAGGACTACTTGGGCACCTCATTTAATCCTGAAGTTTTATTACAATGCTTGTCCACACGCATTCTCGATTAGTTTATATTATTTCCTTCATAATGGGGACTTGGTAACTGAGCGGAATCACACCCATGAGACATGGTTCAAATTTGTTGGGTTGACACTATAAACCCCAACATGTCATGCAAAGATCGTATTCATGCATTGATGTTAGACATTATTCGAACCAAGGTGGGTGGCATTAACACGTTGATCTGAAGCACTCAATCTACCCTTGATGGGCCTATGAAAAACTATATTTTATTTGAGATATTGAAAGAGAAATAATGTGTAATTATATATAACAAATGATGGGATAGTACAATCAAAATATTGGGTGATCTCAAGAGTGTGAGCCTCGCTCTTTTTTATGGATTTGGATCCAAGAACGTTAGATCATATATTACTCTGAAAGTATCATATCCCGAGGATGGTACATTGGAGTCTCCATCTTCCACAAGGGAATTCAATTAGCATGTAGTTGATGAATAATTAAAGGTTGATATGGGTTTGTTCCTAGAGTTTTCTAATGCCCAGTTTGTGAATTGCTCTCTATATCCATTGATCCAAGATTCTATCTCGACTGGTTTACAGTCTTTTAGACAAGGTGATATTTTCATTGGAGTGAACCTTAGCCTTGCTCTATTACGAGGTGATGACATGTTGTTAAATGGATCCCCAAAGATCAAGAATAGACGAAAAGTGGTAAAGAATAGGAGGGGGTCTCTTTGGTAGTAGGTAAAGACATGTCGTTTAAACATATATTAGGCATGTATGATACCTCCTTGGTGGGAAATTTTTTGGGATTCCACATTTCAATGGAACTCTTGAGCTCATGGATTTCTTAGGTGTGTCTTCCAGCCCTTGGCTATTGTTTGATGTTTCATGGATTGGAAAGGGGATGATGTGGTTTCATTTTCATGTCTAAGGAGGATTCCCTTCGGATACTCAAAGGAATTTGGTTTATGGATAATACCCCTATCTCCCTCAAACCATGGCACCCATTGTTCAATGCCTCCTCTAAATATATAGAGAGGTCCTTGATATGGGTAAATATTTTGAGTTTGCCTATGGAATTTTGGTTTAAACATGCCATCTAGACTATTGAAAACCTATTGGGGAATTTAATATTAGTAGATGATATTTTTGTTGATATCTCAAAATGTTTGGTTGCTAGGGTTTTGGTAAATTTGGATTTGTCAAAGGGAATTTTTGAGTCGATCAACTTGGTTCTAGGGTGGAAAAGTTACTCTCAACCTCTTGATTATATGCATGTCACCTTTCAATGTGTCTGATGCCATGAATATGGGCATATCCTGAGCGCAAAGTTTAGAGGAATGTGTCGAAGGAGGATTCTCCGGTTCAAGGTGTCACTCAATCCCAACTGGATTATGTTCCCTCTCCTCCAAAAGTTGGCATTGGAAAATTGAAGATGAGTTTTGGAGATCGCATCGATATTCAAAATATCAAGATTGGGGATATTTCAATGCAGTTAATTGAAGGGGCTTTGATGGGACTAGCATAGGATATTTCAGCTTCTAGTTTCAATCTATGAAGATATTTCTCTCCTTCATTGAAACAACTAGTGTCTTGCCCCTCAAGTGATCATCTTGTTGAAAGTGACCTATCAAGTAAGTCCTTTGTTCCTTTACAACCTCTTTTTTATTCGGGTGGGGGGATTCATGTCTTTGACAACCTTCCTAAGGATAGGTTTAAGACCCAATCTAAGGAAATACCTACTCCCTTGAATCCACGTGACCGTAAAGCCTTTAAAATTTTGGAATATTTAATGGAACCTTACCGCCACCTTTCCTCCTCGATTCGGTATGAAGGTTCTACATCATCCTTGGTGAGTAATTCTAGGGGGGTGACCCCTACAATTTGAGACCTCGGGGAGGACCTCTAGTCTTAGACTCATGCCCTTTAGGTGGATTGGGACTTGATTTTTTGGAGGAATCAGGGGTTCCCTCAATGGGAAGAAAGTCAAGTTTAAGGATTTTCCAAGAACATAAAGTGAAGAAGATCAACCAAGGGAGGAAAAAAATTATCATTGGTGTCCTTAGAGAAATACATACTTCGTCTTCAATTCCCCAATGAAGGTTATTTCCCTAAATGTGTGAGGGATGGGGATCCTTGCAAAAACATTGTCCCTAAAGAGGTTAATTGACTCTAAAAATCTTGATATTTTCCTACTCCAGGAATCAATGGGGTTGGGAGCCACTATACTGTCATGTCTGTCAAATGTTTTGGGAGGGTGGGACTTCTTGGCTATCAATTCTGATGGTATTTCTGGTTGGATCATTTCTTATTGGAATCACTCTGTCTCCCTTACCAACTCTTTTACTATTCGTTTTGGCCTCTGTATATAATTATTCATTTGAATCTTGGGTACTTCGATCATTCTCCTTAATATTTATAAACCCTATGATGACAAGCATCCTTTTGGAATTGTTCATTTCAACTTCAGGTCTGTAAATCTACGAATATTGTATTGGGAGGAGGTATAAAATTTAGTATGCATAGATATGAGGACTTCTTCTGAAATGCTAATGTTCTCAATATAAGCATAGAAAGATTCTATATGTTCTTCAACAGTATAATCCCTGGATTCAGTAAAATTTGGCATATATTTATGATAATCTCTTGTCAGCATGGCTGATAAGGGATTGGGAAATCTTGGGGGTTGATGTAGAGGAAGAATCCTCAAAAGATGATGACTGAGATGGGATAGGTGAGACTATAAACAATGGTTATCTTACTTCACTAAGGAAAGAAGGAGAATCACTGGTAGGATGACTACCCTGGGAAAAATTTCCTGAATAAGGTGGAAAATAAGAGGCTCTGTAAAACTGACCGAGTAGTAAGGCTAAGTTTTCTTCACCCTTAGAGGAAAGATCTTGTAAAATATCTTCAAGAATGGACAGACTGGTATGAGTATGGAATACACCCTCTATAGGCTTAGTAGGTGAAGAATTCAAAGAAGAGGAAGAGTCCTTTAGCTGGAGGGATCCTACAACTTCTTCTCTCAAATTGGATGTAATAACATTCTCATAAATAGAATCTATAACATTAGAGGAAATCGAAGGCTCCTCACCCTTCAATTTTTCTGACTCAATCTCAATTTTTTGAGAACTAGAAGTTTCAGCAGAAGGGGATTCGACAAGAGGTTCTTTAGATACAAAAGAATAAGTGTTTCTTGAAATACCTGGATTATATTCTCTTGCAGATCCAAAATTTTGTCTTTGCAAAGATTTTCCCCTTCTTATGATCTTCTCAAGATCTAGAACTAGTGTTGCCAGTGGTGTTTCTTGGTTTTCCCTGGTATGAGCCCTTCTTGGAGCCACTTCGTTCCAATGGAGTCACCAGATAGATGATTACAATCCAAAATATGTCCAAACTTTATCTATCATAAAAGTTGGATCTTATCGTCTCCCAGGGAAGTTGAGATTCAGTCTCCTCTCCTCTGCAATGATGCCAATTTGTTAGCTCTCCAGGAAACTCTCCTAGGCTGTATATAAGAGATTCCTAGTAACTTAATCTTATTGGTAACCATTTTCTCAATAATGGGTGTGGGTTTGGATCAAGATGAATATCTTAATCACTGGTTTGTATCTTCAAGATAGTCTAGCTATATTCATGCAATACAAGGCCTTCAAGAGCTATTATCAGATGGGTTTGTAAATCAAATGGATAAGAAAACTAATCAGTTAACCAAAACACACATAGGCAATATATATGATGAGTCAAAAAACTAGCCAAAGATGCTTATGATTCTTGCTTAACAGTCAAAAGTAAGATGCTATTTACCATGGGACCATTAAACATAGACAAAAGAATGATTTCAACTCATATGCATAGACAAAGGTGAAGGAGAGTCTGACAATAACAAATGAAAGAAGATTGCAGGCTTAATATATTAAAGAAAGTGTCTCTTTACAATAGCAATGGATTATATAACTCAAAATCGAACCCTTTGTTCATCAAATGTTCTTGGCTTTACAACCTTTTACAAACAGTTTCTAGATCCTAGATTACTGGATCAAATTTTTCCAAAAATAGAAAATCAATAATTGGCCCAAGTAGACTAGATCAATTCAACTTCTCGACTAATCTTTATGTTCTTCAGATTCTAGGTAGGTGTAGTGAGCCTTCTGAGGCTACTGGATCTCATGTGATATGGGAGGAGTTGAACTTGACACCTATTGATAGTCAAACAGTCTATTATCCTTGACAATAGCTAACCGTTGTTTACCTTTTCTGTCCTTTAAAGCATCTCCAAAACCAAAACAAACTCTTGATAAAGATGTCATTAATTATCTTTCATCGATTATAACCATTTTTTAGGCTTTTGAACAAGAAAAACTTGGACCTATGCAAACACATTAGCTTTCTTCCTTATCAGTGCTTTCGGTAGCTAGAGTAAATAGAATTCAGGTCGATTAGCTACTAAAATTTCTTCTTTCAGTGGCTAATGAACAATCGATATGTTCACCTAAGCCACCGAAACCTGAGATGATCAAAATTTCAAAAATACCCTTGCCTTAGCTCAAACACGCCTCAGGACGGATCTTTTTAGGCTTCTATATCTTGCTCAAGATTTGTACGGTTACTAGCTACCTCTGGTTCATTGCACTGAATTGCCACCTCTGTAAGGGTCTCAAGAGAAGCATGAGCCTGGTGTTTTGAAGACATTGCTTTTTCCCTCAAAGCCCTGACCTTTTTCTTCAAACCCTGAGCTACTCTCCATAAGTTGTTGTAGTCCTTTACGATCTTGTTTTTCTTTTTCTTCTCCTTTATGCTTTCATGGGCTAGCCTTTCCAAAGATGAGTTGCTTTATGTAAACTTTTTTGATAGAGTTTCATACCTGGTTTTTATTACCCTTTCTAGCACTTCTTGCTCAGATAACTTCTTCTTAAGTTTCTTGTTTTCTTTTGATTTATTCTGCTTCACTCGTTTGCTAGATGAGACATCTGCAATTTGTGGTTCTTGTTCTTCTCGAGTTGTAGGTGATGGAAGTTTTTCATAACTTGTTGTGTATATATCCACAAAAATAGAATTGTCACACCCTATGGTAACTGAATCTTCATGCCCTGTTTCAAACTCCTGCTCTTCATTCTATGAGTCTGTGTAAGGAAGATTTAGAATGCTTTTGTTCACTGGGGATTCTTTGGCCTCTTCTTCTTCACTATTGAAATTCAATTTCTTCTTAGTTTTTCCCAGCTTAGAGGAAGGAGAGGGTTGATTGACTGGGGTTGGAGAGATAGCTCTCCTCCTCCTCTTTCCACTTCTGGGAGTGGAGGACTTCTTGGAATGAGGACTCTTATTTCCCTCTGACTGAACCTTGGTATGGAAATCATTCCAGAATAAGAAGTAATTCCACTCTTTACCTTTTCTTTGCAACAACTCACAAACCAACAATTTTATTAAACTATGGTGAGATAATCTTCCTGCAACTTGACTAGGTTTGGGACAACCATGGCAATCTTGGGGGTTGATGCAGAGGAATAATCCTCAAAATATGATGGCTGATATGGGATAGGTGAGACTATAAACAATGGTTATCTTACTTCACCGAGGAAAGAAGGAGAAGCACTGGTAGGATGACTACCTTGGGCAAAATTTCCTGAATAAGGTGGAAAATAAGAGGCTCTGTAAAACTGACCGAGTAGTAAGTCTAAGTTTTCTTCACCCTTAGAGGAAATATCTTGTAAAATATCTTCAAGAACGGACATACTAGTATGAGTATGGAATACACCCTCTATAGGCTTAGTAGGTGAAGAATTCAAAGAAGAGGAAGAGTCCTTTAGCTGGAGGGATCCTACAACTTCTTCTCTCAAATTGGATGTAATAACATGCTCAGAAATAGAATCTATAACATTAGAGGAAATTGAAGGCTCCTCACCCTTCAATTTTTTTGACACAATCTCAATTTTTTGAGAACTAGAAGTTTCACCGGAAGGGGATTCGGAAAGAGGTTCTTTAGATACAAAAGAAGAAGTGTTTCTTGAAATACCTGGATTAGATGCTCTTGCAGATTCGAAAGTTTGTCTTTGCAAATCTTTTCCCTTTCTGATGATCTTCTCAGGATCTAGAACTGGTGTTGCCAGTGGTCTTTCTTGGTTTTCCTTGGTATGAGCCCTTCTCGGAGCCACTTCGTTCCAATGGAGTCGCCAGATAGATGATTACAATCCAAAATGTGTCCAAACTTTATATATCATAAAATTTGGATCTTATCGTCTCCCAGGGAAGCTGAGATTCACTCTCCTCTCCTCTGCAATGACGCCAATTTGTTAGCTCTCCAAGAAACTCTCCTAGGCTATATATCAGAGATGCCTAGTAACTTAATCTTTTTGGTAACTATTTTCTCAATAATGGGTGTGAGTTTGGATCAAGATTAATATCTTAATCACTGGTTTGTATCTTCAATATAGTATAGCTATATTCATGCAATACAAGGCCTTCAAGAGCTATTATCAGATGGGTTTGTAAATCAAATGGATAAGAAAAATAATTAGTTAACCAGAACACACATAGGCAATATATATGATGAGTCAACAAACTAGCCAAAGATGCTTATGATTCTTTCTTAACAGTCAAAAGTAAGATGGCATTTACCATGGGACCATTAAACATAGACAAAAGAATTATTTCAACTCATATGCATAGACAAAGATGAAGGAGAGTCTGACAATAACAAATGAAAGAAGATTGCAGGCTTAATATATTAAAGAAAGTGTCTCTTTACAATAACAATGGATTATAGAACTCAAAATCGAACCCTCTGTTCATCAAATGTTCTTGTCTTTACAGCCTTTTACAAACAGTTTCCAGATCCTAGATTACTGGATCGAATTTTGCCAAAAATAGAAAATCAATAACTGGCCCAAGTAGACTAGATCAATTCAACTTCTCGACTAATATTTATGTTCTTCAGATTCTAGGCAGGTGTAGTGAGCCTTCTGAGGCTACTGGATCTCATGTGATATGGGAGGAGTCGAACTTGACACCTGTTGATAGTCAAATAGTCTATTATCCTTGACAATAGCTAACCGTTGTTTACCTTTTCTGTCTTTTAAAGCATCTCCAAAACCAAAACAAACTCTTGATAAAGATGTCATTAATTATCTTCCATCGATTGGAACCATTTTTGACGCTTTTGAACAAGAAAAGCTTGGACCTATGCAAAAACATTAGCTTTCTGCCTTATCAGTGCTTTTGGTAGCTAGAGTAAATAGAATTCGGGCCGATTAGCTACCGAAAGTTCTTCTTTCGGTGTCTAATGAACAATCGATATGTTCGCCTAAGCCACCGAAACCTGAGATTATCAAAATTTCAAAAATACCCTTGCCTTAGCTCAAAAATGCCTCAGGACTGATCTTTTTAGGCTTCTATATCTTGCTCAAGATTTGTACGGTTACTGGTTGCCTCTAGTTCATTGCATTGAACTGCCACCTCTGTAAGGGTCTCAAGAGAAGCATGAGCCTGGTGTTTTGAAGACATTTCTTTTTCCCTCAAAGCCTTGACCTTTTTCTTCAAACCCTGAGCTACTCTCCATAAGCTGTTGTAGTCCTTTACGACCTTGTTTTTCTTTTTCTTCTCCTTTATGCTTTCATGGGCTAGCCTTTCCAAAGCCGAGTTGCTTTCTGCAAAAAAAATTGATAGAGTTTCATACCTGGTTTTTATTACCCTTTCTAGCACTTCTTGCTCGGATAACTTCTTCTTAAGTTTCTTGTTTTCTTTTGATTTATTCTGCTTCACTCATTTGCTAGATGAGACATCTGCAATTTGTGGTTCTTTTTCTTCTTGGGTTGTAGGTGATGGAAGTTTTTCATAAATTGTTGTGTATATATCCACAAAAATAGAATTGTCACACCCTGTGGTAACTGAATCTTCATGCCCTATTTTAAACTCCTACTCTTCATTCTCTGAGTCTGTGTAAGGAATATTTAGAATGCTTTTGTTCACTGGGGATTCTTTGGCCTCTTCTTCTTCACTGTTGAAATTCAATTTCTTCTTAGTTTTTCCCAGCTTAGAGGAAGGAGAGGGTTGATTGACTGGGGTTGGAGAGATAGCTCTCCTCCTCCTCTTTCCACTTATGGGAGTGGAGGACTTCTTGGAATGAGGACTCTTTTTTCCCTCTGATTGAACCTCGGTCTGGAAATCATTCCAGAATAAGAAGTAATTCCACTCTTTACCTTTTCTTTGCAACAACTCACAAACCAATAGTTTGATTAAACTATGGTGAGATAATCTTCCTACAACTTGACTAGGTTTGGCCTTCACTTGATGAGACATCTTGGATAAGCTTCGATGGAGGAAATAGGGTAGATTGAGTGGGTTTCTACCAATCAAATGGTTTATAAGTGTAAAATGGTAAATCATCACCTTGTTGTATCACCCTTCACTGGTTATATAAACCATTATAGCTTTCAATAACTGTTGCCATTTCTCTTCAAGGAAAGATACATGAATATCTTTCTTCCATATCAAATCCCTGTGTTTTGGTTTTAAATAGGTCCTGAATTCAACGTTCTTAATAACAGTGGTTTTAAACCATTTCTCTCCAGTTGTGGGAAGCTCTATTACTTTGGCTATGAGGGATTCATCAATCTCGAATTCATCCTGGTTGATGATTGCTTTCTTTCCATCGAAATTGAGGGCGAAGGCCTCTGCCACCTACTGACGAAAACTCTGTAATTTTTTGCAAAAATTGTGACACCCTGCATCCTTGAACATTTGACATACCTCCGGGTGTGATTCCAGGTAATTGATATCGTTGAGCTCCTTCCTCACGGTTGACATTCCTTTCTTCATTTGCCACGACGTTTTCACACACTTGTGATCGAAGGAGTAGATTTCGGGAACACTATGTAGACTTAGTGAAAATTGGCTCGACTATGATAAAATTGAGATAACTGAGGTGAGATTTTGAACGTGGCACTGATTGCAAGGAGTGCGGAGAAATGGTTGATTATTTGTAGCAGTCATGGAGAATAACTAAAATAAATGGAGAGTACATAAACACATGGCTTAATGATATAGCAATCTGGAGAGATTCGCTTATATCACAGAGGGATCAGCTTCCGGTCGTGAATGGTTCTTTCTCCAGTCCTTTCGGTGGCTTGTGCAATCATGGAAACGCTGAACCCATCGGTTGAAACATGTGATAGGACGTGTTGGGTCTTTCCCCGCTTCAACGATTTCAGTGGCTAAAATGGCCCTGGATTTCTTTATTTAAGCTTCCGAAAGCTAAGGCTTTCAGTGGCTAATGAACAATCGATATGTTCTCCTAAGCCATCGAAACCTGAGATTTGAATTAAATCAAACAAAAGCTAAATGAAATTTTATTTAAACTTTATTACATGGGTAAAGCTTTGAGAAATGAACCTTTAAAAATTTAAAAAGTACCTTTTTAAAAGACTCCCTATCACCTAAGATGAAAAATCTCGATTGATTTATTTGAGGAGATAACACTAGCTCCTATTGGGGGTGAAATTCTCCTTGTGAGGTTTCAAGAACCACAGAACCAATGCCTTTCCTAAAAAATGAAAATTTAAACCTATCTACTACTGTTTCCATTGGGCATGGAGTTATTTTGTAAAAACAAAAGCTGAAAAATAAAATTACAATGACAAGGCTTCAAAGCCTTAGATAAAATAGAGTTTCAGAAAATGCCCATTGATTGGGCCACCAAACATTTCTTCACCTTCCAGACTTTGTAGAATGAAGGTGTTGTTGTGCTGTACTTGATTTATCATGAAAGGACCAATCCACAAAGAGTCAAACTTGTCATGCTTTCCTTTATCTTGTCCGAGGGAATCCCACTTTAGAACCCAGTCACCAACTTGAAAATCATCCACCTTTGCTTTTTTGTCAAAAGTATCCTTGAACCTCTTTTGATGAGCCTCTGATTTATCCACCAATTGTTCTATGACCTGCTGCAAGTTTACCAAGTCAAGCATTCTTCTTATCATATCATTTGATTCAGTTTGTTCCTCCTGAAAAAACTTGGCCACTGGAAAAACTAGCTGAATAGGGAAAATGACATCAGTGCCATAGACCAGTTTGAAGGGAGAAGTTCCTATGGATTTCTTGTTAGTTACTATGTCTGCCCAAAGAGAAAACTTTAGTTTAGAATCCCAATTCTTTTGATTCTCCTCCAACAGCTTTCTGATGATTATGATTAGACTCTTATTGGATGACTCAACAAGCCCATTACCTTGAGGGTAGTAGGAAGTAGAGTGTACCAATTGAATGCACGTTGATTTGCACATGTCAACCAATGCATCAGATTTGAAAGTTGTTGCATTATCTGTCACTAGCCTTTTTGGGAAACTGAATCTACTCAGGATGTTCTCATAGAGATATTTCATGAGGACCTGATGAGTGGCATTTCTAGTGGGGATTGCCTCTATCCATTTTGTAAAATAGTCAATGGCTACCAAGATCCATTTATGTTGACCACTAGATGAAGGATTAATCTCGCCTATGAAATCTAAACCCCACTGCTGAAAAGGACCATTCACTACAATAGGTCTCAGGGGAAGAGATTTTAGTTGTTGTTTTCCTGTGAATCTTTGACATTTATCACAAGATTTCACAAAGGCGCACACATATGAAAAAATAAAAGGCCAATAATACCCAGCCCTTAAAATATTATGAGATGTGGTCTTCCAGTAATGATGGCCTCCACAGATACTTGAATGAAACTGATGTATGACTTCAATTGACTCTTCTTTGTTCAAACATCCAGCAAGATCTTTCCAATACAAAAGATTATTATTAATGCAAAATTTAATTGCTCTGAGCTTAAGGGCTCGGGCTTGAGTCATTCTAAGTTCAGGAGGAACTTCCAACTTTTGTAAAAAATGAATAATACCTGAATACCACTCACATGAAAACAAATTCTTGGCCACCTATTGGTTTTTATATTGTCCTTCCGCTGCTATTTATGTTTGCAAACTTGCTGAACTTTCCCTAATGAAATTTATGTCCAAAAGATCACAGTTTTCTTCCGTCAAAATCTTGGCAAGGCCTTGGCCTTTTACCAGCTTAGTGGGATTCACTTCTATGTTGAAATCGATTAGCTTTGCAATCCATTTAGCTCTCTTCCCATCCATATCAAGCTAAGTCAAGACATCCTTCACAGAGGCTGAAGGAACATAGGCAATAACCTTTGCATGGAGGATATAAATTCTGAAAGATTTTAATGACTTAATGAGAGCATAAGCTTGTTTTTCTATAGGATCATACCTTAGTTCAACGTCTCTGAGTGTTTTGCTGAAAAAGGCCACTGGGTGATCAAGACTTTCATCATCTTTTTGTAACAATATTGTTGCCACCGTGTCATAGGAAGAAAAAGAGAAAACATAGAAGTTCTTGGTGTAATCCAAACTGATTAGAGTGGGGGATTCCATGATAGCCTGTTTGATATCCTAAAATGAACTTCTTGCATTGTCTGTCCACTTTATCTCGGACCCCTTTTTAAGCATAGAAGTTATGTGTTTCACTAACTCAACGAAATTTGGAATAAATCTTCTGACAAAATTTATCTTACCAAGTAGATATTGGATATCCTTCTTTGACCTTGGTATGGACAACCTCTGAATTGCTTCCACCTGAGCTAGATCAATTTTCACACCTTCTGTTGAAACGATGTGGCCTAGGAGATTTCCCTTCTTGAGAGAAAATTGAGACTTTTTGGGGTTTAATGAAATCCCAAACTGTCTGCACTTCAGAAATACTCTTTTCAGATGCTTCGGGTGCTCTTCATTACTGTTGGAATAAACTGTGATGCCATCAAGATAGATGAGGACAAACTTATCCTTTTCTCCCACGAAAGCTATGTCCATGGCCCTCTGAAAAGTGGCCCCAACATTCATCAACCCGAATGGCATCTTGGCGTACATGAAGTTACCCCAAGGAGTAGTAAAGGCAGTTTTTTCTTGGTCATCAAGATGTACAAAAATCTGGTTATAACCTGAGAAACCATCTAGGAAAGACATGACAATGGCCCCTAAAATTCTTTGAAACAAATGTTCCATCTTGGGTAGGGGATAGTTGTCATTCTTTGATAATTTATTTAGGTTTCTAAAGTCAACACATAACCTGATGTCACCATTTTTCTTTCTCACTATCACTAGATTTGCAATCCATTTAGAGTATCTTAGAGGGATTATAATTTTGGCATCAAGAAGCTTTTTGATTTCTCTTTCAATTACATGCAATAGGAGGGGACTGATAGGTCTCAGTTTTTGTTTGAAATGGATGGTGTCTTTCTCGAGGGGAATCTTATGTTGAATGACCTTAGGGTCATAGGTTTTTAGATCACTATATTTCCAGGCAAAAACATCAGCGAATTCCTTCATAATGTTGCAATATTCAAACCTTTGATCAATGGACAAATTTATGAATTTAGGATGATTTTGGCTTCCTATATTGTGCTCACGGATAGTAGGATCTTTCTCCTTCTTATCAGGTTTGTAGGGGACATCGTTATGATCAAAAATATTCTCAAGAGGCACCAAACCCTGAGGTATATAATTGTTGGGCAGCTGAACGATATCATGTTGACCCATTTTTATTTTTAGCTTAGGATTCTTGGATTCCTCTACATTTTGATTTTTCTGGTCAATATGCATATCAAAAAATTCATCTACCACCTGGAGAAATCTACTAATCTCATCATCATCTTCAAAAACTTTCCAATATTTAATATTGTCGAGCAGGGATGGTCTATATTTGACTTGGATTTCATAATTGAGTCTGGGAGGCATGGGAGGAATAAACATACTGGCTGAAACAACAAGGGAATCAACAAGATGATTCATAGCTCTGGGTACAAAAGAAATGTTAAAAATCGAAAATGAGTCCCTGATTTTCCATACCTCATCCCTGTAGGCTTTCAATCTAACATGTTTGCTTGGAAAGTATTGTTCACTTGCTGTATGATGAGATCCGCATCTCCAAACACTTTTAGTCCTTTGATTCCCATTTCCTTGGCAGTTTTTAATCCTAATAACAAAGCCTCATACTCTGCTATATTGTTAGTAGTTTTGAACTCAAGCTTAAAAGACAAATGCATAGCCTCTTTCGAAGGAGAAATCAAAACTACACCTGCACCTGCTGAGTCTTTGGTACTGGAACCATCAAAGAACATGGTCCACACGGGAGTACTCTCTCCATCAGTTTGCTGATAAGTAGGCTTTGTGAGCTGCAAAGGAACTATCTGAGAATCATCTATTTGAAGAATGCATGATCCAAAGTCTGTGTCTAAAGCATAAATGGGATGGTTTACAAAATTTTTTCCATCACTAATGATGTAGGCAAGTTGATTCTCTCTATAAAGTCTCTTTAGCTCTCCTCCAAACACCGGAACTATGGCATATGAAAGATCCATCTGCAAGGTTCCCCCTAGCCTTTTGCTCCATGAACGCGACAAGAGGAGGCCAAACTTGGGTGGGATATCAACCACTACAATGTCCATTACCATGTTTCTCATTGGCAACTGGGCAAGGTTTATAACAAGGTCTTTTATGAGGCCGAGGCATCTGAATTTCCTAGAGTCAAAAGAGAAGAGGTCTTGATAAGGTTTTGTGATGTCAAGCAAAAGTTCATCCATCACTGCTTTAGGCATAAGATTGTGTGACACTCACGAGTCAAGAAAACAGTTGTGAAGGATCTTGTCATGGATATTTAGGGATATGTAGAAGGATGGACAAGATTCATCTCAGTCTTCTACCATAGTTCCTATAGTCACTGTGGGCTTTTCATCTTGTAGGTTTACATAATCAACAGGTGGAGGAGTCTTTGGTTCAAGGGACTTCAGGATAGTAAACCTTAAAATGTCATTCTTCATAAGTTCAGTCAATGACATAGGTATTTTTACTTTCTGAATTTCTGATTCAAAACTAAAAGAGTATGATAATCTATCAGTAGGTTTTACCTCATTAGTAGGAGCTATGAGGGTGACTTGTTCTTTGGCTTGGGTCTGCAATTGCTTATGCTACTGTTTTGCAGGAGTGGAGGTCTGTTTTACAGGAGTGGCAGGCTGCTTAGAAACAACTTCTTTCTTTTTCTCGGGAGCAGCAAGCAATGGATTTGGAGTAGCAGTCTTAAATCTTAAATTGTAACCTAGTTGATCATCTGTCTGATAAAAATATTCTTTGATGCTTGCCTCATGAATCTGCTCGTCCATCTGGGCTTCCTCATAATCTACTTGTGTCAAAAAGGAGAAATCATTTTCATCCCCAAAGCAATTGATGTCATCTTCTTCTTCAACTTCGTCATGAGATAGCTCATGTTCTTCTTCTAGCATTGCATCTTGGAAGGGGGCCCTGATTCTTTGATCATCAGCTGCATTCTTGTCTCTCTGAAGGATTTGGACCTACTGGTTGTTCCTTCTATAAGGGAATGCATTGGGATTCCTAGGAGCATAAGCATTAGGCTCTTTAATTCTTGCTGGATGTTGATTTTGAATTTTCAGTTTTGACATTTCAGAGGTCAAGCTATCTAACATCTTGGCAATATTTTCCATTTTGGTATTTGAAGAAGAAGGAGGATCAATAGACGACTTATTTCTCTCAAATTTTCCTTTAAGTTTCCGAGATGCCATAATGTTAGATTCAACCTCAAGAGCAGCATCTTGCATTAAAGCGATTGTGGCTGATCTTCTTTCTCTAAGCATTAAGAAAAATTCTGGATCAAAGGCAGAAGAGTAAGTGATCTTTGCCGATGCATCAGTTGGATTGATCTTTGCAGGAATCTTGCCGAACATCTTATTAAATCTTTTGGTGAAGTCTAAGACCGACTCCTCATTTTCTCTTTTTATATTTCCAAATTCAGAGATATAATACAAGATATCTCTTCTTTCTCCCCATTGTTTCAAAAACACCTCATCTAACTACTCAATACCTGCCATTGAATTTGCTGGTAGTTCTTTGAACCACTTCCTGGCTTGGCCATCCAAGCTCTACACAAAACTTTTGGTCCAAACATCTTCTTCTGAAATGTTAATGTTCTCAGCATAAGCATAGAAATCTTCTATATGTTCTTCAACAGTATAATCCCCAGATCTGGTAAAATTTGGCATATATTTCTGATAATCTCCTATCGCCATGGATGATAAGGGATTGGGAAACATAAGAGGGGCATATCTATTGGCTAAGATTTGTTCCATCTTTGTCAAAGGGATAGCCATGATAATCTTGGGGGTTGATGCAGAGGAATAGGCCTTAGAAGATGATGGTTGAGATGGGATAGGTGAGACTATAAACAATGGTTTTCTTACTTCACTGAGGATATAAGGAGAAGCACTGGTAGGATGACTACCCTGGGAAAAATTTCCTGAATAAGGTGGAAAATAAGAGGCTCTGTAAAACTGACCGAGCAGTAAGGCTAAGTTTTCTTCACCCTTAGAGGAAAGATCTTGTAAAATATCTTCAAGAATGGGCAGACTGGTATGAGTATGGAATACACCCTCTATAGGCTTAGTAGGTGAAGAATTCAAAGAAGAGGAAGAGTCCTTTTGCTGGAGGGATCCTACAACTTCTTCTCTCAAATTGGATGTAATAACATGCTCAAGAATAGAATCTATAACATCAGAGGAAATTGAAGGCTTCTCACCCTTCAAGTTTTCTGACACAATCTCAATTTTTTGAGAACTAGAAGTTTCAGCAGAAGGGGATTCGACAAGAGGTTCTTTAGATACAAAAGAAGAAGTGTTTCTTGAAATACCTAGATTAGATGCTCTTGCAGATCTGAAAGTTTGTCTTTGCAAAGATTTTCCCCTTCTGATGATCTTCTCAAGATCTGGAACTGGTGCTGCCAGTGGTCTTTCTTGGTTTGCCCTGGTATGAGCCCTTCTCGGAGCCACTTCGTTCCAATGGAGTTTCCAGATAGATGATTACAACCCAAAATGTGTCCAAACTTTATCTATCATCAAAGTTGGATCTTGTCATCTCCCAGGGAAGCTGAGCTTCAGTCTCCTCTCCACGACAATGACGCCAATTTTTTATCGCTCCAAGAAACTCTCCTAGGTTGTATATCAGAGATGCCTCGTAACTTAATCTTTTTGGTAACTATTTTCTCAATAATGGGTGTGGGTTTGGATCAAGATGAATATCTTAATCACTGGTTTGTATCTTCAAGATAGTCTAGCTATATTCATGCAATACAAGGCCTTCAAGAGATATTATCAGATAGGTTTGTAAATCAAATGGATAAGAAAACTAATCAGTTAACCAGAACACACATAGGCAATATATATGATGGGTCAACAAACTAGCCAAATATGCTTATGATTCTTTCTTAACAATCAAAAGTAAGATGACAGTTACCATGGGACCATTAAACATAGACAAAAGAATGTTTTCAACTCATATGCATAGACAAAGATGAAGGAGAGTCTGACAATAACAAATGAAAGAAAGTTACAGGATTAATATATTAAAGAAAGTGTCTCTTTACAATAGCAATGGATTAAAGAACTCAAAATCGAACCCTCTGTTCATCAAATGTTCTTGTCTTTATAGCCTTTTACAAACAGTTTTCAGATCCTAGATTATTGGATCGAATTTTGCCAAAAATAGAAAATCAATAACTAGCCCAAGTAGACTAGATCAATTCAACTTCTCGATTGATCTTTATGTTCTTCAGATTCTAGGTAGGTGTAGCGAGACTTTCGAGGCTACTGGATCTCATGTTATATGGGAGGAGTCGAACTTGACACCTGTTGACAGTCAAATAGTCTTATATCCTTGACAATAGCTAACCATTGTTTACCTTTTCTGTCTTTTAAAGCATCTCCAAAACCAAAACAAACTCTTGATAAAGATGTCATTAATTATCTTCCATCGATTGGAACCATTTTTTAGGCTTTTGAACAAGAAAAACTTGGACCTGTGCAAAAACATTAGCTTTATGCCTTATCGGTGCTTTCGGTAGCCAAAGTAAATAGAATTTGGGCCGATTAGCTACCGAAAGTTCTTCTTTCGGTGGCTAATGAACAATCGATATGTTCGCCTAAGCTACCGAAACCTGAGATTATAAAAATTTCAAAAATACCCTTGTCTTAGCTCAAAAACGCCTCAAGACTGATCTTTTTAGGCTTATGTATCTTGCTCAAAATTTGTAGGGTTACTGGCTGCCTCTGGTTCATTGCACTGAACTGCTGCCTCTGTAAGGGTCTCAAGAGAAGCATGAGCCTGGTTTTTTGAAGACATTGCTTTTTTCCTCAAAGCCCTGACCTTTTTCTTCAAACCCTGAGCTACTCTCCATAAGTTGTTGTAGTCCTTTACGATCTTGTTTTTCTTTTTCTTCTCCTTTATGCTTTCATGGGCTAGTCTTTCCTAAGATGAGTTTCTTTCTGCAAAGTTTTTTGATAGAGTTTCATACCTGGTTTTTATTACCCTTTCTAGCACTTCTTGCTCGACTAGCTTCTTCTTAAGTTTCTTGATTTCTTTTGATTTATTCTGCTTCACTCGTTTTCTAGATGAGGCATCTGCAATTTGTGGTTCTTTTTCTTCTCGGGGTGTAGGTGATGGAAGATTCTCATAACTTGTTGTTTATATATCCACAAAAATAGAATTGTCACGCCCTGTGGTAACTGAATCTTCATGCCCTGTTTCAAACTATTTCTCTTCATTCTTTGAGTCTGTGTAAGGAAGATTTAGAATGCTTTTGTTCATTGGGGATTCTTTGGCCTCTTCTTCTTCACTGTTGAAATTCAATTTCTTCTTAGTTTTGCCCAGCTTAGAGGAAGGAGAGGGTTGATTGACTGGGGTTGGAGAGATAGCTCTCCTCCTCCTCTTTCCACTTCTAGGAGTGGAGGACTTCTTGGAATGAGGACTCTTTTTTCCCTCTGACTGAACCTCGGTCTAGAAATCATTCTAGAATAAGAAGTAATTCCACTCTTTACCTTTTCTTTGCAATAGCTCACAAACCAATAGTTTGATTAAACTATGGTGAGATAATCTTCTTGCAACTTGACTAGGTTTGGCCTTCACTTGATGAGCCATCTTGGATAAGCTTTGGTGGAGGAAATAGGGCAGATTGAGTGGGTTTCTACCAGTCAAATGGTTTATAAGTTTAAAATGGTAAATCATCACCCTATTGTATCGCCCTTCACAGGTTATATAAACCATTATAGCTTTCAATAGCTTCTTCCATTTCTCTTCAAGGAAAGATACAGGAATATCTTTCTTCCATATCAAACCCCTATGTTCTAGTTTTAAATAGGTTCGAATTCAACATTCTTAATAACAGTGGTTTTAAACCATTTCTCTCCAGTCATGGGAAGCTCTCTTACTTTGGCTATGAGGGCTTCATCAATATCGAATTCATCCCAACCGATGATTGCTTTCTTTCCATCAAAATTGAGGGTGAAGGCCTCTGCCACCTGCTGATGAAAACTCTTTATTTTTTTGCAAAAATTGTAACACCCTGCATCCTTGAACATTTGACATACCTCCGGGTGTGATTCCAGGTAACCGATATCATTGACCTCCTTCCTCAGGGTTGACGTTCCTTTCTTCATTTTCCACGACGTTTTCGCACACCTATGATCGAAGGAGTACATTTAGAGAAGAGTTACATTGCGTAGACTTAGCGAAATTTGGCTCGGCCGTGATAAAATTGAGATAACTGAGGTGAGCTTTTGAATGTGGCATTGATTGCAAGAAGTGCAGAAAAACAGTTGATGATTTGAAGTAGTCATGGCGAATAACTGAAATAAATGGAGAGTACATAAACAAATGGATTAATGATATAGCGATATGGAGAGATTTTCTTATATCACAGAGGGATCAACTTTCGACCGTGAATGGTTCTTTCTCCAGTCCTTTCAACGGCTTGTGCAATCATTGAAACATCAAACCCATTGGTTGAAATGTGTGATATGACATGTTGGGTCTTTCCCCGCTTCAACGATTTACGTGGCTAAAATGGCCCTGGATTTCTTTATTTAAGCTTCCGAAAGCTAAGTCTTTCGGTGGCTAATGAACAATCGTTATGTTTTCCTAAGCCACCGAAACCTGAGATTTGAATTAGATCAAACAAAAACTAAACGAAATTTTATTTAAACTTTATTACACGGGTAAATCTTTGAGAAATGAACCTTAAAAAATTTAAAAAGTACCTTTTTAAAAGACTCCCTATCACCTAAGATGCAAAATCTCGATTGATTTATTTAAGGAGATAACACAACCTTTTGGGAAGAGACCTACTTTGGGTGGTGGAGGAAGTTAGATAGATAGGAAGGGTTCCATGCAATATAAACATGACTTTCCTTGCCATTATTTTGAAGGTGGACTGCCCCAACTCCTTTGATGACTTATTTCCTATCTCCTTGTGAAATTGTCTATACAAAATCATTTCTAAAATCATTGCAGTTATATTGAATCCAATTCTTTCAGATTATGTGTGATGCGAACAATTTGGATTCCTAGAGGGAAGACAAATTCATGAGGCAAACAGGTCTACGTAAGAAGGGATCCATACAAAAAAGGTTTATCATCTTCCTACAATGTTCCTCAAGATTGACCTTTCCAGTGCTTTTGATAGAGTGTCCTAGCTTTATGTGCACTTGTCGATACTACATCTCGGTTTCACTTTATGCATGGTTTGGTGGGTTATGGGGTGTGTCTAGACCGCGAATTGTACAATGCTAATAAATGGGTTTTCTTATCCATTTTGTAAGCTTCTTGAGGACTACTACTATGGTTTGAGATTTATGGCCTTACAAAGTTGGATGACCCTTATATGTCATCTAGAAACCCCAAAAGGTCAAAGTAGTCAAAGTGGTTTAAGAGATTTTAGAAGGTAAATAATAAAGTGAAGTGATGAGTGTACTATAATTCAAAGTGAATACAAAAGAAATTATTTAAATAATAAATTTAATGGAGAAATTAGAAGTGGGTTAACCCTAAAATAAGGTAAGTAGGCAAAGTGACTTAGAAGATGTTTTTAAGGAAGCTACTTGGAGAGTATAAATAAGAGGCAAGGCTCTCTCATTTTATATCACACTTGATAATATTGAATATCTATAGGAAAATGAGTTAAGCAAAGGATATATAAGATGAATTTCAGAGGGAAGGTGAAGAAAAGAAGGCTGAAATTCAAGGGAGGATAAATTCTTTTGATGATGTTTTCTAAGGTATGTTATTTGCAGGTCATCTCACCATTTTCGTAATAAAAAAATTTCTAGAATGATTCAGACCATGAAATTGATAGGCCATTGAGGAAACATATCCAAGTATCTGTGGTAAAAATTTCATCTCGTGGGTCATTTTATTTTTGGAGTTACACTCCGTGGAAAATAGGGTTTGTGGCTAGTCCTTAAACTAGTCTAAAACATGTGTTTCGGGTAAAAATGTCATAACTTCTTCATAAAAGATCCAAATTTAGTAAGACAAAATGTATTGGTTAGATTACATTCTTTAGTATTATTTGTAACATTTTCAGATCCATTCAACAAATATTCCGTGCGGGGCATTCTCTATAAGGTCGCTCTATAGAATAATCCAAAATTCAACAAGGTATGCCATTTTTGCTATAACTCATTTTCAGAGAGGTTCCAAGTAGTGACACATGGAGGAATTACATAAAAAAAATTGAATAACATTGTGTACTATTTTCATATCTTTATTCATTAGAGGTGGATAGTTATGATTACTTCAAGTTAGTGTTGTTGACTAATCCAAAACTAGTCATGTGAGACTAAAGAAAAGTTTGATGAAAATGCTATTCTCTTGTTGTTAAAGTTAAGGAAGGTTTTCATGTATGTGACCATATACACCAGGTCTATTACAGAGTTACAAATCAGATTTGGATGATGAAATTGATGAGGTCTTTTGGTTGAGGTACATGTTGGGTACATGGTTGAGACAAGTAGTTGATGAGTTGGCACATACATGAGGCGTATAGTTGATGATGTTGGTACATCTTGACAAGTCATAGTTGATGAGTAGTTGATACATGATTGGTACATACTTGGTACATGGTTGGAGGCACTTATTAGTATTATTGTTGACACATGGTTTATGGATGATGTAGCATACTTGTATTGGTATATTATTATAAGCACATATTGATCTTGGTGATGATTATGAGTTGTTGTGTTATGCTTGGTTGATGCACATATTTGAGAGTTGTCTTGGTGAGTAGATATGATTTGGTTGATAAGATTGTTGAGACAGGTTTTTGTGATAGGTTGTTTGGACAGGTTGTTGTGGCATGTTATTTGTACAGGTTTGGTGCATGGTTGATGCACTTGTTCATTGTACATGTTGAGGTACAGGTTTGGTACATGGTGTTAATGTTTAATATATTATTATAGTTCTTTTCATTTCAATAGATAACAATAGCATAAGATAGGACCACTGATAAATACACAATCACAAGAGACACATCATTTATCCTGGGAAACCCTCACGAGGGAGAAAACCCAACAAAACTTTCTTATTATAGATAGCCAATAAAATGCCAAGAGATAACTTAAACAAATACAGGAATTCCTCTCCCAAGGATGTGCCTCTCTCTCTCTCTCTCTCTCTCTCTCTCTCTCTCTCTCTCTCTCTTCTCCAACTGCAACTTCGAAACTTGTCTATGAAATTAACAAGTGAGTGTGTATCTAAGTGAGGCGCTAACCTCCTTATTTATACAATTCTGACATGTGTGGAAGTGTCTCTTCACTAGCATGGCCAACCTCTTCTTCTGGGTGGTTATAACCACCTTTAATATATTCTGGGGCCTCTTTAATATATTTTGGGGCCGACTTCTTATTCTGTCTATTACAATTATACTTTAACCAATCTGCAAAAGGGGATTTGGTCTTTTACAACAACTGACATGATCAATCCGCAATAGAGGATTGATATAATGAATAATTCCAAAATAATAATTAGAATACACTTTGCAGTTACATTATTTCAACACTCCCCCTTAACAAGAAGGGTATTATTCAATAGCATCAGGCGAGAGAGAGGACTACATCATCAACAACATTAGGAGGACAACATTATCAATATCATCTTGGAACACTGACTGGCGTATCTATAAATCATCTGAAGTTTTTTCATCGACAACATTGTCATTCTCAAAGGAATGCAATCATCATCTGCATCAATATGGATTAGTATAAAACTAATACATCATCATCACAGCATGAGTCTGGCTCATCATCATAATACTGGACTAGTTTTATGTCACATCTCTCAAGCTGGAAGCACAATACTCGTCTTGCTTTACATCACAACAATCAAGTTGGAAGGAAGATACTCGTCTTGCTTTACGTCACAACAATCAAGCTGGAAGTAAGATACTAGATTGTCTTTACGTCACAACTATCAAGCTGGAGGCACAGTACTAGCCTCATTTCATCGTCTTGCTTTACGTCACAACAATCAAGTTGGAAGCAAGATGCTAGACTGGATTTACGTCACAACTATCAATATGGAAGAACAATACTAGCCTCATCTCATCGTCTTTCTTTACGTCACAAAAATCTAGATGGAAGCAAGATACTAGACTGGCTTTACGTCACATCTATCAAGATGGAAGCATAGTACTAGCCTCATCTCATCGTCTTGCTTTACGTCACAGCAATCAAGTTGGAAGCAAGATACTAGACTGGCTTTACGTCACAGCTATCAAGTTGGAAGCATAGTACTAGTCACATCTCATCACAACAACTAGACTTTCTTTACGTCACAGTGGTTAAGCTGGAAGCACAGTACTAGGTATATCTCATCACAATACTACTCCCCTTTTGAGGATTTTCCTTTCAAACTATACCAATCTTATCTCAAAAGTGATCCACATAACCACATAAGTCATCCACATACATCAATAATATCACTGGATCATCGTTCATAACTTTGAAATAGAGGTTAGAATATGCTTTACTCTTGGTAAATCCCAAGCTTGTCAGGAAATTGTCTATCCATCCATACCAAGCTCTAGGAGCTTGCTTCAATCCGTACAGAGCCTTCTTTAGCTTGCAGACATGAGAATTTCTATCTTCAACTTCAAATCCTTGAGGTTTCTCTATATACACTTCTTCTTCGATGACACCATTTAGGAAAGTTGTCTTTATGTCCATCTGGTGTAACTTCCACTTCATCTTAGCTGCAAGGGCTATGATGGTTCTGATCAAAGTGTATCTAGATACAAGAGAGAATGTCTCTTCATAGTCAATGCCTTCCTTTTGAGAAAAGCCACGAGCAACAAATCTTGCTTTATACTTCTCAATACTTCCATCATCAACATGTTTTATTTTGAAAATCCATTTGGAGGATACAACATCCTTACTCTTCGGTCTGGGAACTATTTGTTGAAATAATGTAACTGCGAAGAGCATTCTTATTATTATTGGATTAAATCCCCATTGTGGATTAATCATGTCATTATTATTACTAGATTAAATCCCCATTGAGGATTAATCATGTCGGTAATTGAATAAGGACCAAATCCCCTTTTGTGGATTGGTCATCAGACAATTACAAAGTG
>ML781103.1:597391-611018 GCA_009831015.1 Picea engelmannii | reverse complement strand
CCTTATAATCGTGTGTTTTTTAGAAGCAATGTGCTTTAGCTCCATCGTTGAAATGAGGATACTACTTTGCTTGGTTGCAGTTTTAAGTTGTTCCCTGACAATTGCCTCTTGGGAGTAAGATAATATTGTAGCAGACTAATCCTCTTTCTAGCCACAAATCAAATAAGATTTCAGAAAAAAAATTAGACATTCGCTAACTTCTACCATGATTTAAGATCCGTACAAAGTTGAATAATGCATTTAGGAGTTTTCCCTATTCTGAATTGACATAGCTCGTTAAAAAATTGATTAGAGTTCTTAATTGATCGGAAACAAAACTTTATGTATGGCGAAATTCCGATCACTCAAGGGAAGTTTTCTACAAGATTAAACAAGACCTTACCTCTTATTTGCAAACTAATTTATTTATAGATAATTTCACAATTAATTATAATAGAAGTAAACTTGTTAAAATTTACAATGTGTTGGAGTTTAAACTCCAACATAATTCAAATCCCAAAAAATTACACTATATTAGAATTATGCCTATTAAATAAAGACATTTTACAAGATATTTTGTATTTTTAATAGAATTATGCCAAAGGTTTTGTATTTTTTTAGCAATACAATTTTATTTGTTGAAGAGTTAACAAAATCTATCTTGAACACATAATCACCATAAAAATATAAATTAAGGTTTTGTATTTTTTCTAGCAATGCAATTTTATTTGTTGAAGAGTTAACAAAATCTATCTTGAACACATAATCACCATGAAAATATAAATTAATTTAATACATCTAAATAAAAAAAATTAAAGCTAACTAATTTATTTATTGGAAATAAACAAATAGAGGTGGATAAAATTAGCTTAATTTGTATTAACCTTTCTCTCATAAACATAAACCCTACCACAACCCTTTTACTTCTGGTTCCTCTCCGAACACATGAAACATATATGAAAGATCTGAAAACACAAAGCATCTGAGATCGATCCAAGTAAAAAGATGCAATATTCAGGGGATGGAGAATTTTTCATCCAAGTAAAAAGATGCAATATTCAGGGGATGGAGAATTTTTCCATGGCCTCTGCTCGAATGACTGCTCTCATATACAAAATCCGTTCTTGTTCCTCCCAAAAAATCAAGGCCCTAAAAGTTACAATGCATATTATACACAAATGTGAATACCCAACATATTAGCCAGATCAAGGAACATCAAATGTGAATACCCAACATATTAGCCAAATCAAGGAACATAGGTAGAGAGAGACGGGGAGAAAGTCTTGTTCATTGGTTCACATCGTTGTGCCTTCTTCTAATTACTTGCACACCTCAGAGTCCAGGTTTCAAAGCCGTTGAGATCCTATAATCGTAAAACCAATTTCATATCCAACCAAATCAAGTGAATATACTAAAACCAATTTCAGATCCAACCAAATCAAGTGAATATACCTCCACTAGCTACCACAGGAGGCGCATCTATGGGCATACCCTCTTTATCTATATAACCTACATGATTGAATCTTCAGGCTGTTCCAGTTCCACCAATAATGGTTCCATATCCATTTGTTAAGAAACAAATGAAACATATATGAAAGATCTGAAAATGCCAAGCAATTGGAACAGGTACCAGATCGATAGATGTGAGAAGGTGCAATGCAGAGGTGATAGAAATTTTTTCCGCAACCTATGCTCGAATCAGTGCTCAACAATCATTATCAACATCACAGATTGTATCAAGCTCTTTTCCGCATGGACCTGGAGGAGTAGGAAAGTTAAAAATAATCTAGAGTAAGCTATTTCTTCACATTTTCCTCTGTATTTCATTACCCATTATTGTAAAGTGTATGCTTTTATACTAGTGGGTGGAAATTAGATGATGAAACTAATGGTGGGAATGATCCATTCTCATAAATCCTACCATAGTCTGAAAAAATATGTGGGAAATTTTGAGTGCAAAATAGGTTTTGTAATGGAGAATATGCACACCAATCCCACCATGATTGTTCAACAAATCTTCTCCAACAACATGTCCTCTCTATTGTGTCATGAACATGCTTGAACAAAGTTTCCATGAATGTGCCTTCTTTGCCCAAATAAGTAACTCTTACTTCCTGTCAAGAAGTTCCCTGTTCCACCACATTTTATGATAATAACCTTCCTCATTTTTCCCTTGCCATAACTAGGCTCAACTTACAGCTCATTAATATGTTTCAAACAAGTTGTTACAATAGCCTCATTGATGCCTGAAAATGTGCTTAGACCGTCTTCATCCTTTGGAGATCAAATATGATTATAAACACCACTTGGAACATGCCCTAGCATATTCTACAAGTAGGGTGTTCTAGGAAAGAGACCCTCAAATGGAAACAAAATACTGCTTCTTTTTGTGATGAGAAAGCCATAAGTCTGTCATCAATCAAATCTGTTCAGCGCACCCATGTCTTAATACATATGACAATTTTCTATTTGTTGTAAGTGTTGGTCAAAAGTTCAAGATTTAAAGTTTATACAATGTGTGAGTGAACGTCGAGTTGTTGCCTTCTATCACAATTCCAAATCAGATTAATACAATGGATAATGGGGATAGTCTTGGAGCATTTGCTATATGACCTTTCTACATCTCTAGGCTAAATTTTTTCTTTTACTGCAACCACAAATTTTGGGAATCTCCAAGCATTCCAACACTCAATCCTACATACTGAATCCATTTATCAAAAAAGCACTTTGTATGAGTTCAATATTAGACTTATCAAAATTCGAAAATATTCCTTGGGATCCAGAGCCTTTCTAGAATCGCCACATATATTACAACAACAACATAGTTGGCACTTTAAATTTATTGGAAATAATGGTTTATGATGGTTGTAAGAAGCTATTACTCTCATCATTTTCTATAGTTTGCAGTCAGCCAAAGGAGGCCCATGAATGGAGGACTTTCCTATATGTGTAATTAACCCACACCAACGTACTAAGATTTTTATTGAAAAAATATGTAATGATGTCCACCTGGTAGATCCTAAGTGGAAAATAATTTTGTAAAGTGAATGTAAATTTTGGCATATTTTTGGGCTTAGACTAAGATGTATTTATTCACAATAGGATAGAGTGTTTGTTTAGGAGCTAAAAGAGTTGTGGCTACTAATTCTGTACTTCTTGTTTGGAATAAGAAAGAACAACCATTGGTGGGAATTAAACAAGAAAATAGATCATAAGCTGTAAAGGACATCATCTGCACTCTCAAGGCTTTGAGTGATAACATGTATATATAACTCCATGCAACTTTAACTCATGCCACTAATACAACTAGTTGATTTACTATTTTTCATAATCTTAAGGCAAGTTAATATGAATTTGTCATACGTTTGGCTAAATATATAAAAGTAGTTTATCATACTCATGTTTTTATTGGAGGAAATTTGAAATAGAAGAGTTAGGTATTTGCAGATACATGGGCATCATAATTGGCACAAATGACTGAGTAGATTCGATAGTCAAAATTCACATTGGTATGTTGATTAAAATTGGTTTGCCATGGTGTTGTACCTAGGTAAGTAAAAAAGGTTATTTCACTAGAGAGATCGGTGTAGAGATGTTGGTCAAAAGGTTATTTCACTAGAGAGATCGGTGTAGAGATGTTGGTCAATTTGGGTGTTCTGTGGGCATTTGATCATTGATCAAAGTTCATTAGTTATCAACAACTGCTCTTGATTATTTTTTCATCACAAATTCCATATTAAAAACTCTTAATCTTTGATCTAGTGAGGTCCTGCTACAAAATGAGGGAGACAATGATATTGGTAGAGATACTATTCAGCTTGAAAAAGAGGTTAACATCACAAAAATCTAAATTATTGTAGATAAACCTGGCATTTCTCAGTTAATTGAAGGCTACACTGTAACTCAATTAACGCACCCATAAAGTGTTTTGATGTTGCACAGATTTTCTTTATTCAAGCATAATTTTTGGTTCATGCCTTATGATACCACGAGGACTATAGAACCCATATTTGTAGAGAACATTGAAGACAAGAATGAGAAGGTGAAATGATGCCTACTCTAAAATATCAAAGCAAAGAATAAGATGCTTAGAGATGGTGATAAATGATTATCCCCAATTTTAGGGAGTTTAATAGTTCTCGCAAGGTTGAACCTGCTATCCAAGAGCATCCCAACATTTAAATCAATGCAATTATTTTCCCGGTTGTGAGAATATAAAAGCAAGTCATTTTCTTGTAGAGGTAAAGCTTATCCAAGGTGATAGGGTTGAGATATCCAGATCGCAAAAGCATGGTTTGTTTCAACTTTATTCTCCTTTAGATTCATCAAGTATAGGGTTGAGGGAAAGCTTTCAAATGGTTCCTCCTTATGCACATTCATTGTATGATGAATATTTCAATCAACAAGGGATTCAATAGGCCTATGGTGAAAATCACAAGATGGAACCTTATACAATATGAGTTGTAATAGGTACTATTCTAGAGCGGACTTTTTCACCAATTCTATTAGGTTCCACCTATACATGACCAATTTTGATTTGGTTGACTTGTGATGTTGGAACACAGTAAGCACTATTTATATGTCCTCCAACATGCCATTATGAGATTTATATTTCCTCCAACATCTAGTCCTGGGGTCCTTGAGCTTCCTTAACTTTGGGCCCCTCTTAACAACTTTCAACAGTTGACAAATTCCCTTAGAATTTCTCTTCTTTTTTTGTGTCTAGCCTGTGCTAGCTTCCTTATGTCCCTAGCTTTAGGTTTTGTGTGACAATAGTGCTTCCCTTTATTTTCACAACATTAAACTTGATTCTAACATTTTTTTGAAGTTTTTGTCCTACTAATGAATGCGATGTTGATCCTGTTCAACATTTCCAACACTAGTGATTCTTACAGTACCAAATATGTTTGCAACTAGTGAAACAATAATGAAAGGGCACTATACAATTCATCATCAATGAGTTAGCAATATGAAAAAATCAATGGCAGCTTTAAGATTTTAGAGGTCTGTCACAGTTTAGTAATAAGAATGATGAGGCAGTGGCATATGAATGGCTGAAGGCTCACCAACAAATATTCCTATGGTGAGATGGGTTGTTAGAGGAAGAAAAAGTTGTGATTCACAAATATATCTCTCTATAATCAATTGAAAAGGATGGAAAAATATAAGGATGCTTGCCACACTTCTACATGAATTAGTCTCAAGCCTCTTGTTCGTTAAATTTGGCAACCTCTTTCTAAACTACAGTACTTTCTTGAGACAGCATAAAGACAAGAAAATTGTAGCTGTGTTGCAAAATACCACTGATCCCAATTGGATCCCAATCAATGATGGGTATAAGACTTAGTCCTTGTAAGATTTTTTCAGCAAGTTGTTGTTCCTGAGTTTATGTTTTAAGGCTATAAAACATACCGTCAAGGCATCCGAATAAAGATTTTTATGATGGGACTTTTAACTTAAAGAAACAAAGAAAGACTAGATCAGATTCGGTTTCTCAACTGTCTCTGTCTTGCTTCCCGTTGCTCTTGGATGCTAATGTCACGTTTGATAGTAGCCCACGATATTTCTAACTCAGCCCTATTTGTCGTTGTTTGCAAAATAATGTTAAATAAGTTTAGGGCAATGCTGGTTTGATCCTGAAGACCAGGTTCTACGTTTGGTTTTCTACCACTAGGGACTGTCATGAGTGATAGGGTTTTAAAAGGTTTTGTAAAATGGTTTTTATCAATTGGTTACTTCAGATTTTCAGAGATGATATTAATGAAATAACTTTAAAATCTAAAACAGTAATGTAAAGACACAATCAAGGCCGTTTCTTGGTTTTGCAACAATTTTGAGGTTGTAAATGATGGAACACAATATAAAGAAATATAAGGATTTTATCTAGAAAGAATCTTATACTTCAATGAACGATGATGAAAGAATAAACAATATTTCTAACAGAATTAGATATTAAGGAACAAAAGGTTTACAGGTCATAAAATCACTAAAGTAATTTCAGAGGAAATACTGTAAAACATTCAACATCCAAACCAATCTGAAACGATAAACAACAATGTATACAACTTCAAATTGATTCACTTGTTAGAAACACACATTAAGAAGAAAATTTAAAAAAACAGGATAAACAGGGGAAGAAACATAGTCACAAAATTGCAGGATCCAGAATCTTGTTTGCGATCTCGATTCCGATAAACTTCAAAGTTGATATTACAAAAATTGGCTTTCTCCAAAATTTCAGAATCCCTGTTTCCGCCTCTTGAAACTATATTTATACATTTCTATCAAAATCTTTCGTTGGTAACTGACCAACTTCCTAATATTACGATTGCATAAACTAATGTCAACCGTTTACAATTTATTTCAAAATTATGAAAATAAAAGTATTTACAAAGTTTTAAATTTGTATTGAAGAACTTTCTTTATCTGGTTCAATGTATTGAACATATTTCTCTAAAACGTTTACCAAGACTTTAGGATCCTCGGGTACTTCATTTGCTTCAAAAGAGAAGAAAATGTTTTGTAGGCCTGGCAACTGGCTTCCTATTGTTTTCTCTGCGAATTTAACTTTCCCCAATTTTGAACTTGAAGCTATCATCCACTTATCAATTTCCGCAATGTTGACCACTTTAATATTTGAGATTTCCGCTTTCTTTTCTTCAAGTTCTTCTTTTGTTTTCAGCTGATACCTGTTAATGTTGATTTCTCCTAACAACTCGGGAAATAAATCTGTCCCGATGTGTACTGGATCTTTTTCAATAAAATCGAAGATCTTTTGACAATCTTCATTGACTCCTTTTGTAATTCTTTTATATCCTTCTAATTTTGTTTCCCAAACTTTTATCATTATATATCCTTTCAACTGCTCTGAAATGGATAATTTCTGTGATTTTCCAGTTTCTTCTTTTTGTAAAGAAGTTATTATTTTTTGGAAAGAATTCCTTGCTGCTTTAGCTTCTCTTTCTTTTTGCACTACCTTTTCCATAGACCTCTTAGATTCTTGAAAATAATTCTGGATAATCTCCAGATTACAGAATATCTTCTATTGTTCTTCCTCAATATTTGTATATATCTCTGATGCTTTAGTCTTGAAATGTTCCCTTTCAATCACTTGATTAGTAATTGAAATGATTTTATCTTGCAGAGATTTATTTTCATTGCCCAGCTTTTGCACTTGTTTTTGAGTAACCTGTATCATGTTTTTTGCCTCATCCAAATTTTCATTTAACTTTTGGATTTCTTGGATGTCTTTGAGTCTAGCCTGTTCTAGACCTTTTTGTATTCCCCAGCCAATAATTTTTGCATTCTCCTTTGATCTGTCCTGCAGCTGTATTATTTCCCGATCTTTTTGCTCTATCATAATGGTTAGATTTCCTACAGAGTACATGTTGGTTGATGCTATAGCACCCATGGTCCTTGCTAACTCTGTAGTGAATTCTCCTTCATTTAGTTTCTTTCCATCAATGATAATTTTATGTTTTTTTATCATTCTTTCTCCTACATGATGTAATTCCTGTTTCAAGACAACTCTTCGTTTTTTACTGAAAAAAATAATCTGATGAAGGGATTTCATCTCTGGTGATTGGCTCTAAATCACTTACATATAGAACTCCTTCATGAGGGGTTCCGAAAATCGATTGAAGTGGAGTCAATGCTATAATAGGACTGCCTAGTTCCTGTGAAGCTGTTCCCCCAACATTTTCTGGAATATCATCAAGGTCTATTGGGCTTGTTTCTATTCCTTTTCCCTTTTCTGTCTGTGTTTCTTTGGTATGAGAATCCTCTGTATTCTGAGGAGGTGTTTCAGAATCTTTTAATTTATCTTTGTCACTTGCATTATACTGAACAATGGTTTCAAACCCCGGAGGAATTGTTTCTTTCTCTTGTGTTGATGTTGACATTTCGCCTTGTAAAATCTTTGGCAGACATTGTCTTCTATTTCTTTGAAAAGATGCAAACCCCACCTGTGCACCAGGTGACAAGGTTTGCACTCTGCTCTGAACTTCCTCATAAGATTTAGAATTTCTAAAAACATCATCATAAACCGAGACTTCATGTTCATATGCTTTCAAACCACATTGTGTGAAATGTCGTCTGATTATTTGGTATGGGTCGTATTTCCTGTACTCTATATCTACTAATTTCACTTCGTTCATTGATTTGGCTTCTGCCTTAGAATGGCCTATGTTTAATAAAACAAATTTTCCTAGATAATCAGGAAAAGATGGCCATGCCTTTTTCTGTTGAGCTTTTAATTCTAGCCCAATACCACCATTTACTAACTGATAAGCCACTTCTCTGCATATCAACCTGTCTGGTAACATTTTTAGAAGTGCGTGAGGCGGAATGGAACAACCATAAACCCTCACGTAGGAAAAATTTTCCTCGATGAACCAGTCAACGACTGTTTTGAGGTTTTCTATGATGGTATTAGAAATACGAGGGGGTTCGCATCCAAGGAATAATTTGTGCAGAGGGATAATTACATAATGACATACCTCATAAAAAACATTTTTTGCATTTTCTTCCCAAAGAGCTGAATGGTACTTATGAACAGGTTCTGGACAAGAAACATTCCAACTCCAATTCATAAGTGGGAAATGAGTCATAAAGCAAATGACATCCATTATATAAGCTGACATATAAAAAGACACTGGATGTCCTTTTGACCTAGCTGCTTTGTAATTCATAACCTCTGATGTAAGGTTATCTGATAGGATTTTGTGCCAATTGAAACTGCGTCCCTATGAAACTTCCTCTAAGAAAGGTGTCTAGTCTGCATTAAAATGAAAGGGATCCTTTCTCCCAAAAAGTCTACACAATATCATTGTTGCATACACCATATATTCATTTAAGGAAGCAGTGGCATAAATTCCATGTAAATCGGCCCTAAACTTGTTTTCATCTCTGGCCCATCCTCTTATCATGTCAGGGTATGTTTGGCCACCTTCAATGCACTCTTTTTTTTGAAATGCAGCTACAAACTCAGAATTATAAGTGTGTCTATAATTTGGCGAGAGATTATACATTACTTGGATATGTTCGGGCCTGAATGAGCCGATAACATCTCCTTGCTCATTCAGAATACTTCTGGTCGGAACATCTACTTTATCCAGTGCCCAAGCGATCATATCTGTATATGAAACATGTCTTGGACATGCAACAACCTTATGAAGTTCAGTCTCGGTGATATCTCGGAGATGATTATCTGAATTGGTGGCCGCATACTTCAGTTCATCTTCTAGTATTTCGGCAATTCCATTCCATGACTTGACAGATACCCCAGATGCAGTAGTGTCTGAAATAATATCACCTTCTGGTTGCTCTTCGTTTTTCTTCAAAGCCTTTTTGGGTGCCATAGCTCTGTGTTCACTTGAAAACCTATAGCAGAGCGGAATTTAGCTTCGAGATTGATAATGTAAACGTTTCAAAAATTATTTCGAATATATCATAAAAGCATTGAGATTTGTACCTCTGTTATGAATTTAAGGCTCTTAATGTAAAAGATATGCCCGAAGATATACATTTAAAGTTTGTACTTGAGCTTTCCCAGTATTTTCGAATATAATAGAAACTTACCAATTTGGACAATTACCGTATTAAAGATCATTTATCAAAGGTTTAGACCTTGAAACTTGTTTCTAAGAATGATTAATTTGCGTTAATCTTGATTTAAATTTGAAAACATTCTTATCGGAGTTTTAGAAATTTTGATGCCAAGGAAACAAGTCGTCGAAGAACTCCGATTGCTGAAATCACGATATATTATTTAAGTTAAAAAAATTTATTGTCTTAATTAATCAAGATTAAACCTTTTCGAGATTTCATTAATCGGGAAATCGGGAATCGGGAAATTGGAAAATCCAATGATATGAAAACTGTTGCTCACAAAACTGCGAATCCCGATATCTCGATATGATTATTTACTCTTAATCATGCTTAACAGTAATTACATTAATTTCAAACTTCACTTAAGGATTAACTGTATCGCGAAATCGGGAAATCGGAAAATACGATGACAAGTTTCTTTGTTCTCACAAAATCGCGAATCCCGATTTTGCGATGAGATTAACTTAAAGTTTAAACCCTTTTAACTTATGGTTTAAGTAAATGATGTTTTAATTAAGGATTAATGTATCGGAAAATCGGGGATCGGGATTTCGCTGTTCAATTTGCATTGAACATTTGTTCATTGAAAACTCTGAATCCCGATATCCCGATGTAAATCTAAAATTCATTAAGTTTTAAATCAATGTCGTTTTAAAAGATTATTTCGAATAATATTGGAAAACTTATATTCGTTTAGATTTTTAATCATTTTTTATTCGAAAAATGAACCATAAAGGTATTGCGAATTCATTGGAGAGGAAATTTCTTGCTTTAGGAAATTTATAAAATGCAAAGACTCAAAGATACAATTTTTTTTTATCCTCGAGATCAAAAATTTAAGGTCTGTTTCAAAATAGGCTCCAACTGGGGACCTCGTCTCCCTGTGGGACGAGGTGAACATGCAGACTTAGTGCCTTCATTGGGTAATGGGGTCAAGGGTTTATCTCTGATAAACTGATCAAGGAGTAAGAAAAGAAAAAAGATAAAGTCTTTGAAAACCTTTACAGAACTTCTCACTTATTTGAAATTCAGTTACAGTCTTTTTCAAAATTCTCCTTCTCATTCCAAAATTGAGTTAGTATTGAGATGATTAGAACAATATTTAGAGGTTCAACAGATTATTGAACATTTCAGCTTGCATCAATCGAAATAAAATTCATAACTTTAAAACTGGGAAGCTCTATTTGACTTAAGACGAATATCCAGATTTTTGAAAAATTGACAACTAGCATAGAGTTACAGATAAGTATGACAACCTTACAGATACCTCAGATATTGCTTCACTGCCAGCAGGCCTGTTCAGTACCCCGGTGAAGTTATCTGTCCCTTTTTACTGAATTTCCTTTCACCGCTTTGAATGCTAATTTTATGTTGAGACATTGCTTCACTGCCAGCAGGCCTGTTCAGTACCCTGGTGAAGTTATCTATTTTTTATTTTTTAGACGAGGGAAATCATTTAAATGAATTTCCTTTCATCGTCTGTAGGACTAGATGGGGGCAATCGATTATGAATTTCCTTTCACCATCTGTTTTATAGTTAGCTCATGCTTACGAAGCGGGGGAAATCAGTGATACTTAATATATCAGGGTTGGTGATCTGTGTAAAATTTTATAATAAAGGTTTGTCAACTTGTTTTAATTATTCTAAGCCAACTTTTCTCAACCTTCAAAACTTCCTTAGTCTATAGAAAAAAAAAGGGAAAGCATTTTCAAGGGATCTTCTTTTGAGCAAGCTTAAAAGTTCAGACAAACTGTTGAACAACTTAAGATATACAGAATTAATCTCAAACTTGACCATTTTTAGTCTGAGGGAAAAACATGAAAACTGACCTATCTGAATTCAATCATTTGATAGATTTCAAAGTCAATACGAAATCTCTTCAACTCTGACAATTTTTTTTTTTTAAAGATAAAACTGAGGGTATTAAAGGAAACTTTTCAACAATGTAAAACTAGAATACCTAAGATATAATTTCAAAAATGACTCTGTGGATTTTTTTTTTTTTTCTAATAATTTTTTTAACAATTTGAGAAAGAAACCGGTATGTACAATTTTTTTTTATTTTTTTTATTTTTTTATTCCATGTAATGCTTTAGGAATCGTGCATTAACAGGGGCATTTAGGATCTTACCATCTAAATTTTCCAGTAGAAAAGAGTTTTTACCTTCAGAAGATGATATTTTAAAAGGTCCATACCAGATGTGATCAAATTTACCGTTTTTACCTGAATCTTCCTTTCGAGCATCCCACCTCAGGACTAGATCTCCTGGAAGAAAGTTTATGTTCTTGGCCTTGCGATCAAATAGCAGCTTCATATTATCCTGGTACTTCTGTAGCTTTTCATCTATTACATCCCTGTGCTACTGGACTTCAATTAGTTGGTTTATTCTTCTGGTGAAAGGATTTGGCTCTTCCTTCTCATCCTGCCACAACTTCATTACAGGAAGTGCTAAGTTTATGGGTAATACTACATCTGTGCCATAAACCATTTGAAATGATGAGGTACCAATATATTTATTCGTTCCTATTCGATTTGCCCATAAAGCATACTTTAAATGTAAGTGCCAATATCTTTTATTTTCATTTAAGACTTTCTTAATTATGCTGATCAAACTCTTATTAGAAGATTCATCTAGACCGTTACCTTATGGATAATATGTTGTGGAATGTCCTAGCACAATGTTATATTTTTGGCAGAAACTGATCATTGCCATTGACTTGAAAGCCTGTGCATTATCTGTTACTATCTTTCTAGGACAGTGGAATCTTGCTAATATATTCTCTTCCAAAAAATCCATAACCACTGAATCAGTGGCCTTTCTTGTAGGGATCGCTTCCACCCACTTAGTGAAGTAATCTGTGGCAGTGAGAATCCACCTATGTTGGGCGCTTGAATGTGGATTTATCTCACCTATGAAATCAAGCCCCCATTGCTGAAAAGGGGCTTCTGTTTTGACTGGTACTAACGGCATAGCAGGTAACCTATGTTTTCCAGTGAAGAATTGGCAAGGGTTACAAGCTCTTACCTTAGCATTTACATCAGGGAAAAGTTTGGGCCAGTAATAGCCAACCCTTAAAATTTTATATGATGTTGCTCTCCAAGCATGATGCCCTCCACAGACCCCTTCATGAAACTGACTGATGACTTCCTCTGTCTCTGATTCAACCATGCAAACTAAGAGGAAACCAAGCGGGTCTTTCCAGTATAATTTTTTCTCAGAAATGCAATATTTAACTGCATGCAGTTTCAATGTTCTAGCTTTGGAAGATGACAACTCATTTGGACATTTCAAAGTTAAAAGATATATTACTATATCTTTATACCAATCAAATGAAATGAATTTGTCCTCAATCTTGTTTTCAATTATTTGATCATCAATTTCATGCATATCTATCCATCCTTCTTCCTCTTGAGCACCATTTATCCCAAGAGCCCAAAAATTAGATTCAGCTAGAAGTCTAGCTAAACCCTGTCCTTTTACTAATTTAGTTGGTTTAACCTCCAAGTCAAATTCCTGAATTTTTGCAAGCCATCTACCTCTTTTACCATCACTGTCGGCTTGAACTAAGATATCTTTTACAACGCTGGTAGGTACATATGCAATGATTTTGGAATGTAATACATATGTTCTAAACGCCTTCAATGCTTTAACCATTGCGTAAGCTTGCTTTTCCATTATGTTATATTTAAGCTCAGCGTCTCGGAGGCTTTTACTGAAAAAGGCGATGGGCTTCTCAAAACCCTCCTCATTCTTCTGCAGGAGAACGATAGCCAGAGTATGTTCAGAAGCAAAAGAAAAAATGAGGAAATCCTTAAGGTAATCTGGACTTGCTAACACTGGTGCTTCACTTATGACTTTTTTAATGTTGGCAAAGGATGCCTTTGCTTCCGTTTTCCACTTAACTTCGTTGTTCTTCCTGAGCATATCTGTAATCAATTTAACAATCTCAACAAAGTTAGGAACAAATCTTCTCAAAAAAATTATTTTTCCTAAAAAAGATTGAATTTCTTTAACATTTCTAGGAATAGCTAATGTT